>PVLD010016901.1:0-43531 GCA_004027595.1 Dinomys branickii
ATGTGCACCCATGTTTATAGCAGCATAATTTGTAATAGCTAAAATGTGGAAGCAACCCAAGTGTCCATCCACAGAAGACTGGATTAAAAAATTGTGGCATTTTTATATAATGGAATATTATTCAGCTATAAAGAAAGACAGTTTTGGGGACTTTGTAGGCAAGTGGTCAAAACTGGAGTCCATACTCATAAGTGAAATACATCAGCGGTACATGTGCAGGCAACGTATTGTATCACTGGTGTAAGAACCCGAGGGTGGGAATATAAACTAAGAGACATGAAGGAAATCTGTTCAAAAACAAAGAAGAGATGGGATGAGGGAAAGGAGAAAAGAAAGAGACAAAAATGTATGTATGTATATATGAATATACATATATGCAGGAGAGCTAACATGGTTCTACTGTTGTATTATATCACTTAATGCTAAGGAATAATTGATGACGGGTTATTTGATCAATCTTGTATGTCTATATCTGTTATCCTGAACACACACTTCGAAGATACAAATATGCAAAGCAGCAACTATTGGTGGGTTTTTTGTTGTTGCTGTTGTTAGTGTTTGCCTGTTTTGTTTTCTGTCTTTGGTTTTTTTGTTTTTTTTTTTTCTGTTGTTGAGAGGATTGTCTCACCAATTTTGCATGTCTGTATATGGGTTCATATATTTACACTTCGAAGATATCAATGGATAAAGCAATAACCACTTTTGAGATCATGTCACCTTGTCTGTAGATCAGTTGTGATTGTACTATTTTTTATGCTAATTTGTGTCTGTTTGTTAATATGTTTTTGTGCTTTTATTTAAAAAAAAAATCAGGCAAAGTTTCTGGACATAAGCAAAATGCAGACAAACTTTCACCAAGACATAACACACATTGTCTGAAATCCAATAACCAACACAGTCTTTCTTCCCAAGAGAAACCTCCTGAGTCGGTCTTTACTGACAGGATTTCTATTAGCCTTTTGGTCTTCTGAGATCTGACCAGAATCTCCAGTACAGAACAGCTTAAGTCATTCCAGCTATACTCTTTTAGGCAACATCTCTGAACCTTTACAAAGTCTTCCCACAAGCCATTCCCAGGGACTACTGAACCACATGGTCAGGTCTAGTCACAGCAATGGCCTCACTCCCAGTACCAGATTTTGTCTTGGTTACTTTTCTCTTGTTGCTGAGATAAAATACCTGATGCCAAAATTAAGGAAGGAAAGATTTATTTAGCTCACACTTTGTGGAGATTTCAGTCCATAATTAGCTGGCTCCAAGGCAGGGTGGTATGGTGAGGGGCAACAGTTTAAGGAAGTGAAAGACAGCAAAAAAGGGGGTGTCAAGCAGCCCCTCCCCCAGCAGAGGTGTATCACTCACACCATCTCCCTATCCTCCTCTTCCAAATGATGTTTAGAAAGTGAAGACCCTGGCTCCCCTGTTGAGTTAAACTCCTAAACTTCTCAAGTTGACACAATGTATGGGTAGTGAGCCCCCTCCTAGCCTGTGCAGGCCCCGGCTTCATCCCCAGCATCACAAAAATCCCACTGATCCATGTGTTTCAAGCCCTACAGTATATGCACACATGCACTAGCACACACACACACACACACACACACACACACACACACTCATCCTTCCCCTACCTCAGCCCAGCTGCCTGCCTACTTCACTGTTCCAGACAGATTTGATAGAGAAATGAAACTCAACAAGTCATGGCTAACTCTGCCCTCGTTTTTACAGTTATGGTAAAGACACTCCTGTCTTGTGATGACATAATTCACTGTGCATTCCTCAGGGTGGCAGGAGGGGCCATTGACATCCCTGCCCCCAGAATGCTGTGCAGTTCTCTCCTCCACAGTGAGGAGCCCTGAGCTCTGCACAGAGCAGCAGGTATGGCCCAGGCATCTCCAGCTCCCAGCTGGTGTCTGATGCCCTTGGCTACAGGACCTGGGAGATCATCACGGTCCATGAGGCCTCAGTTTCTCAAGTTGTTAAGTGGGTGCACTCTAGAGCTCATCCCACAATGGGGAGAGGTATGTGGGGCAATGCCAGCCCATAGTGTGTCCTCAAGTTATTGCGTCTGTGCCTGCACGTGTTTTGGTGAAGTCCCTGAGTCTCTGCTGCTTCCCCAAATGAAGACAAGGCCCACAATCCTGCACAGAGGTGTCTTCTTCAGGGAGACCTCAGAACAGTCTTCACCCTGATTCCTGTTCACGGCCCCTCTGTAGTAAGAGGACATGCTGACCTGCAGTGACCTTCAGGCTCAGGTGGCAGAACCTGGTTCCCCTCTCTTGGCAGCATCTGGGATTCAGAGACTCTGCACTGCTTTTGTCACCAGCACCAGCACTGAGAACACTCCACGTGGCTGAACCACTGGCCCGGTAGACAAGTTAAAATGTAGCCGTGAGCACATGAAGAATTGAACAAGCTCTCTCGGGGAAGACCTGGTGAGAGAATGAGCAGTTGGCCACACCCAGAAGGAGATATTTACAAACATCTATGTGTTGAAAAAAGTCGGGTTCAAAATACACAAAGCAGTCCTAAAACTCAACAGTGAAGAAACAGAGACTCAGTTACTCGGGGGTGACAGACACCTCACCAAAGATGACATTTGATGGCAAAGGAACTCCTGAGGGCCATCTGTCACCAGGGAGCTTCGAGTCAGAGACACCACTGCAGGTGCGTAGTGTTGGGCTGCAGTCAGAACTTGACTCTTAGACAGCCGGGCTGGTGGGTGCGGCCAGGTGCACCTCCTCCCTGCTGGGAGCACAAAGGAAGGCCTGAGGGTTCCTGAGACTGAGCCACTCTTGCACTTTCCGGGGTGCACTCCTGGACAGATGTCCACATAGACATCTGTGCAGGGTATTTATGGTAGCTGCCTATTGATGCCAAACATGAGACACGAGAGAGCAGATGAGTATGGGGCAGGTCATCCTGTCCACAGGTCGGAGTCAGTGTGAAGGAAATGAACTACCAGCCCTCATCGTGTATAGAGGAAGCATGGATGTGGGTCAGGAGGGGAAGGAGCCACTGTGAGTGGCTGCGCGCTATGAGTCTCAACTCCATGGCACCCTGGAGAAGCCCCACTAAAGGTGGTGGTGGGCCGGGTACAGGGGAGGCAGGAGTGGGTGAAGCATGGGGTGGGGGATGCAGGGCCCCAGAGGGAATACAGCAGCCACCTCCATCATGTCATCAGCTCCCAGAGGAGGCAGCACCAGGCTGAGCCCAGAAGGGAACTCCAGCTCCAGTCAACGTGGGTTTCAGCGTCAGCCCAGTGACAGCTACACAGAAGCTACCCAGGGCAAGGTGTAAGCCCCAGGATGGTGGGGGGACCCCTGAGGTGCACATCAGATGTCTCTGTGCCTTCCCTTCAGTGGTGCCACAGGCCTAAATCTTCCCCAAAATGAAGACTGAGAATTGAACCGGAACTGGAAGGGAGAGACAAAGTGGAAAAGGCAGCAAAGAAATAACCAAATGACAGGCCCCGCCATGGTCTCTGGCTCTGCTGGGAGGACTTGCCATTCACATAGATGGGCTTTGTCTTTGGGGCAGGAACTGATTGGAAGGGAGCCCAGGAAACCTGTTGGTGTGATGGCAAGCTCAGAGTCCTTCCTGCAGCGGTGATTTTAGGAGTATGTGCATAGATTGACGAAAACTCCTCAGATTATGCAGCTGGGATCAGTGCCTTTAACTCTTACTTCAATTAAAAGAGAAAAAAAAAGACTGCCTTGATGAGTGGGCCTCTTGCACAATGCCTGGAGCTGCAGTAGCCATGTTGTAATCATGAGGATGGAAGCCACGCACTGAAGATAGAAGGCCACAAACGAAGCACAACCAGGAGTCCCTGACGCACCCTAGCTTCTGCCTCTCTAAACTTCCTGTCAGGGGAGACAATGAGCATTTATGTTAACCAAGATGTACTACACACAGGCAAATTCAGTGCTAAATAGTATAATTTATTTAATTTATTTACATAAAAGCAGAATCAGAATAAAATACCCAAAACAGATATTAATTCCTTGCACTCGTATAATTGTTTATTATCACGTCTTTTCATAGCTACGTAAGTGGCTAGGAAGTAATGATAAATATCCCACAAGATGAACTTCTTCTTTTACCTTAAAGAGAGAAAAAAATGCAGAATTTCAAAACAAGATGATAGGAAATTAACAGTCGTTATTATATTGCATATTGTTATCTTCGAAGTAGTTGCTCAGACTTCCAGATACAGGCATGCAAACTTGACCAAACCATATAAGCACTAACTGTTCCTTTCAATGAACTAATAGAAATGAGCATTACAATTATCTTCTTTTCTCCTTTCTCCCACCCCAGTTGTTCCTTCCTTTTGAGCAGTTTCTTTCCCTTTCCAATTTTAGTATATGTGCTGCCGAAGCGAGCATGTTTCTTTCCCTTTCACAATCTCTATTGTGCCTTTTGGATCTTATTTACTCTTTCAGTTTCTTACACTAGGGAGACAATATGATGTTTAACCAAATTTTCTTATGACCCTCATTTCCCGAACAAAGCTTTATTAAAGTCTTGGGTTATCTTGTTGTAAAGCATTGTGAAGTGAATGTTTGAGTTGATTCCAGCCCACTATGACTCCACATTTTGAAATAATGAGGCCCAGATGACTCATCATCTCCTTTGCTCAAGAAGAGTAAATGACTCACATGGCAGGCATTCCTAGTAACAAGGCCAGTAAGGACCACCGAATTTCAGCCACAAGCCATTTACACATCCGCCCTGGTCCCTCGAGCGCCCAAGGGTCAGATCAGCATCTGGTGTCCTCAACGATGGAGACAACCCTTTAACAACAGGCCACAGCTTTATCTCCAGTGATGGTTCCACTGCAGGGATGGCACCTGCTGAGGCATTTCCAAGGCTGCTTTTGTTCCTAAAGTTTACTAACAACAGATTGTCTCCATAGTGCAAGCTGCTCCCCCAAAGCATAGGCCTACAGCCAAGCAGCAGGGTTTGACTGCAGCCAGGCTGTAAAGGCAACCAGGGGGCAGACGTTTAGAAGTGACTCCTCAGGGTACAGAAAGGGCAGTGGCGTGGGGCCCCAGGGAGACGCCCTGATGGGTCAGCTGTCTGATGGAGTCAGTAGATGAAAGGGCTCCATGGTTCCAGGGATATCTTGGAGGAGTCTTGTCCGTTTACCATGGGGGACAGAGAGCTGCTCTGTACAGGAACTTCCTGTGTGTGTCCACAGCCAAGACGTGCTTGGTAACAGGGCCATTCCCATTAAGAATTAATGACCATCATTAAGAACTCAAATAACAAATGCTGGCAAGGCTTCGGGCAGGGGAGGGGGACTCATGACATTGCATTACACTCTCAATGGGAATATAAGCTAGTACAACCACTGTGGAAATCGGTATGGAGAGCCCTCAAAAACTAAAAATAGAAATCCCACTTGACCCAGCTATTCATCTTCTAGGAAGGTTCCCAGAAGAATTAAGACACCATAGCACAGTGACACATGTACATTTATATTTAGAGTAGCACAATTCATAGCAGCTAAATCTTGGAGGCAGCTTATCTGTCCATCAACAGATCAATGAATAAGAAAATGTGGTATTGACATACAGAGGAGGAGAGAGGAGGAGGGGAGAGGAGAGAAAGATGTTGAAGAAAGGAATTGAGGTGTGTTAGGCACATGCACCAGCCCCACACAAGGACTGTAAACATAAACTGCAAACAGGCACAAAGAAAAAATAAAAAATAACTACCTGAGCTGAGTTGTTGGATCTTGGGATTCCGTGCATTTCTCAGTGAAATAGCATGTTCTTAGCATGCACAAAGGCCCTGAGTTCCATCCCAAGTGCACGTGTGCATGTGCGCACACACACACACACACACACACATACACACACATACCCGCATGTGTACATACGCACACATGGAATTGCTGGGAAGCAGCAGTGCTGACCAGGCCTGACCCCACCACTCACAGACAAGGCATATGACTACACAGGGCAAGGAAGGCCTCACTACAGGACCTGCCCTGGGGCAAGGAAGGCTGTCTTGGACACAGAGAGCTTTGGGGAGGTCCCATCTCAGGGGGTACAGGTATGTTTGGAGGTGGAAGCTACATGGGCACAGGCACATTCCCATGAACTCATGCCTTGCTGCAGGTACATGTGGACACGGCCCCAAACCCTGTCCTGAACAGGTGGTCGGTTGTTCGGGCTGTCCCTGCCCGTGTGTGTGGACAGTATCGAGTTCCAGGTCACAGTTCCTATTTTTGTGCAATGGGAGATAGTGAAATCTAGAAAGTGCAACGCTGTGATTCATACTTGACGCCACCTGTCAACTGAGGTCACTTTCCTAACTTCCCTGTGCCTCGCCTTCCTCTGACGTGGACTCTGAGGCCTCCTGTCACTCCCAAGTGAGTGCTGCTTGGGGGCTGGGAGGCCACAAGAGGGCAAGGACTCCCTTCCCTGACCTAGGTTGCTAGAATAAAGGACACAGGAGGACAACCTGCTGGTCTCCTGTTTCAAAATACCTGGAGCTCAGGCTCGAGGATGACCCAGGGAGATGGGCAGTCACTCAGGAAGTGGCCGTTGAGCTGAGAGTAATGCAGTGGTGGCGGCTCCCTGTGACAGAGCTGAGTCACTGGACAGGTGTGTGGAAGGGATTGTCCATGCTCAGCCAGAACCCTCAGTCTCCTCTGCACTCAGGCCAAGCCCCACCAGCCAGCATCTCCTTCTGGAGCTCCATGGGAGGACCCTGAGGCCTGGAGCCAGGATGGCCACAGAGCTGGAGAGCACACAGGGCCCGGCAGGGCCAGGGCTCAGGTGAGGCCTCTGCTAAGGCAGAGCTGGAGGCTGCAGGTGGTGACACGCTGGGTCTCCACGTAAGACCCAGGCTGCGTACACTCACCCCACAACTCCAGCAGTTCTGGTCCCACCCGAAATCGGTCATCATTAGTGGCAAGCACAGAATGAGCCTCCTAGAATCTACTAGTGACCTTAGTGGATGTGAGTAGGTTAGTTCTTCCATTAAAAGACAAAGACTTTGCTTGGATAAAAGGAAAAAAATAACCCAAGTAAAACCTGGCTTTGTTGACCAGAGATACACATGAAGTCATGTTGGAAGGACAGTTTTGAAAATTTGAAACATCTGACCCAGTTAGGCACTAAGGTGACAGAGACCAACATGTCACAGTCAAATACTACTCGAGGTGGAAAGTTCAAACAGTTGCGTTTCCATCCGTCAAAAGCAGGAGGCTAGGAGCACCCAGCACTACACCAGACAAGGCCAAGGGACAGCTGGAGAAGGTGACAGGGTCCAGTGCGGCTGGGCACTGGCTGGTGAGGTGAGGCCCAGACACATGTCCAACCTGGGGAAGGGTGGCATGTGGGAGACTTGGGATTTCAGGATGGTGTGAGACTTTCCTCTCAGGACAGGATCTTTGGGGAGAGGAAGAAGTAAAACGCGACAGTTCTTTTCTTCCATCTCTCAGAAGTTGCTTCTCCCATAAGATGGAGCCCGACGGGGCAGAGGGCGTGGCTCAGTCAAAGGCCTCAGCTACTGTACCAGGATGGGCACAGCCCCAACCATCAGGAGTGAAAGCACAGCGCCATAGGAGGAACCAAGCCAGAGCAGGGGCCCTGGGCCGGCGAGGAAGGCGGGCAGCAGCTCAGGCTGGGAGCGAGCTGAGCCAGTGAGCCCTCCGCACCAGGCCCTGTGCCTGCTTTCCGTTCTCTTTCCCTCTCTGTCTCTCCCTTCTTCCCTCTCTCTCCGTGCCTCCCATTCATTCATTTTTTCTTCCTCCTCCCTCCCTCCCTCCCTTCCACTCCTCCCCCTCCTCTTCCTTCCAATCCTGGGAACCTGCTCCGACACCTCTCAGGTGAAGTCTCAAGGAGGGCCTCCAAGGCCAACCTCTGTAAGCCAGGGGACCCCAAAACTTGAGGGGCGCTATGCTGTGCAAAGGGGGCACCTCTGCCCCTCAGACCCGACTTTCCCTCTCTCTGCTCCCTTGTCTTCCTAGTGGATGTCCATCACCCCTAGAGCCTGAGAGAGGCTCAGTGAGGGGCAAAGCCATCACTCATGCTGTGGTGGCAGCGTACAGCACCCCCAGAGGCTGATCTGAGGCCCCTTTGGCTCGGTTTGGTTTTCCCTGCTGCCCTGTGCCCTCTTTCTGAACTGCCTCAGGGCTGAGCCCAACCGTGCTCACCAGGGTCTTTGCTGGCCACGGAACCTGAGTGATGTGCACTCGAGCACCCTGTGCCCTGCACACTTACAGGTGTGTCTGGCCCATGTAACAATGAGGCTAGGCAACCAAGTCTGGCCGAGTACATCACATGAGGGACCCCGCTGGTGTGGAAAATCACTGCTTAGGAGACAGATGGGCCCAGCCAAGGGGCTTCCCCAGTAGGAGTACTTGGGTTCATGGGCTTTCCCTAAACCAGGAAACTGGGCTCAGGCTTTTCAGTACAAGACAGACGTTAGAATCATGTGATAGGCATGCATGTTTGAGTGTGGGGTTGTGTGTACTTGTGGATGTTTGTGAATATGTGTTGTGTATATTGTTATATGGGATTTGGGGGTGTGTCCATGTGCTTGTGACTTGTGTAGGTCTATGTGTGAATGAATGTTGTGTGTATTTGTGTTTCTGAATGCCTGTTTGTGTGTGTTTATGTGTGTGTGTTTGTAGAAGTACATTTGCTTTTGTGTGTGTTTGCATGTTTGTGGAAGCATGTTTGTGTCTGTGTGTTGTGTGTTTGTGGGCTCTGTGCGTGCTTGTGGAAGCACCTTTTTGTTTGTATGTGTGCCTATGTGTATATTGTATGTGTTTCTGTATTTGTGGAAGCACATTTGTTTTTATGTGTGTGTTGTGCATATTGTATGTGTGTGGAAGCACATTTGTATTTGTGTGTATTATGTGTGTTTATGGGAGCATGTTTGTATTTTTGTGTGTTGTATGTGTTTGTGGAAGCACATTTGTATTTGTGTGTGTTGTGTGTATCTGTTTATAGGTACATGTTTGTAGAAGCACATTTGTGTCCATGTGTGTTGCGTGTTTATGTGCTCTGTGTGTACTTGTGGAAGCACCTTTGTGTTTGTGTGCACATGTATGTGTGTGTTGTTTGTGTTTCTGTATTTGTGGAGACACATCGGTGTATGGGGTATGCATGCTTGTAGAAGCACGTTTGTTGTGTGTGCTTGCCAAAGCATGTCTGCGTGTGCACATGTGTGTGTGCACTGAGTGGCACCCATGGTGCCCACGGGAGGCACACACTCCCGAGTGTCACATCCGAGCCTGGCCCTCCCTGGAGGATGCAGCTGTCTCGAGTATCCCAGCATCAGTGGAGCCGCAGCGCCTTCACACTCCTAAGCCCTGCTCCTTACCATATGCACAGTCTGCAGGTCTGTGCAGACTATCTGTGGTCCCCAAATTAAATCCTGTGAGGTTTGTGCAACCAAGCAGCAGTGAGCTAGGCTGTGGGTCCAATTAGTTAAACAAGTGGAGCAAGCTCTGCTGACAAAGTGATGATAATGGTCTGTGATAGTTACAGAACAGTGTTTCCACAGCACACTTGTGGCACTGCTTAATCCTGTACCCTTGCGTCTGCCATACAATGAAAGATGCAGGGAATTAAAGGTGGTGAACAGAGGGAGGGTGGGGAGTGGCCACCAGATGGTGGTGCTGAATCTGTAAATCCAGGGCAGCTGCCATGGACACTGGTTACTCTAGACCCCACCCCAAGGGCAGCACCAGAGGGCAGGCACAGCCCACGCTGGAGTCATTTCCAGTGAGTGAAGGTGCAGGGATGTGGCCATCAAGGTACTCTCAGAAATGGGAAACAGATGTTTAGTAATCATGAAAAAAGTGCACCATATATTTTGAGGTTCCAGGCAATGTGTCAAAACAAGCTCCTAACAAATGCGTTTCAGAGTTTATTAGCATAGATGAATAACAAAGCTCCAGGTAACATCACCCCTCCTTCCTGCTCAGGCAGGACCTCTTCCCAGGAAGCAAACCAGTGTTGCTCAGAAACTGCAGGTCCAGCATTAGCCAATCACACTTCAGATACACACATTTTTAAATATTTACATTCTTATCTCCAGTTTGGGAAGCAATTGCAGACACTTACATTCTCAAACCGCATCACAGAACAAGACTTGACCATCATCGAATTCATGCTAGAGACCTTCAGCCAACCTGAAAGGGACCTGAGCCCATCACCTCTCTCCAGGCCAGGGCAGGGCACACCTCAATTTAAGCCAGCCCTTCCACGAGTGTCTTGTGTCTTATGTCTCGGGAGCTGGAGGGAACTGGGTCCTTGCTTACTGAATATGCGGAGACTTTGATTGCTGGCCTGTTGGTCTGACCGACCAGCCTCACAGACCATGCCGGCTGAAGCTGACTGAAGCGTGATTTTGGAGCCAGAGAAGAGACAGCTGTTTTCAGGGATCACATCTGGATTCCCATGCTGCACTATTGTTCCAGGGATGGAAATACGCAGGGCCATGAAAGCATTCAGCGGGTGCTAGAAAGCAGGGTTTTCCTGTTTTCCCAACTCAGACAATGGAGCAGCTAAGAAGAATAACAGAAGAAGGCTTTCCTGTAGTGATCTAAAAAACGGAGTTATTTTGAATTGGGTAACTTTTTTGGTTAAATCTCATCTGTTCAAGTTTTCCCAGAGCTATTCGTGGACAAAGAAGCTTGGAATAAAAGCACCTGGTTGTCTCAGCCACTGGCTAGAAGGCTGTTTGGTGGAAATCTGCTCTGCCAGAGGCTGGTGCTTAGCAAGGGAAAAGATAGCGCCTTCAGGAGGGCAGAATCCACTCCCAGCTCAGCACACTGGGCACAGTAGCACATGGCATGGCAAGCTAAGCGTCTGACTCCACAGTTTGCCTATGCGATCAGGGACAGGAGCCGGCAGACCTTTGGGGAGACATATGGCTCTGTCTCTGAATCGTAGGCTCTGCCCCACAAGCAGCATGGAGACAGCCCAACTCCCTGCACTCAGTCCTAGCCCTGTGGGATTCATGTAACACTGCTGGGAACTGTGATACACGGCTCTGGACCTTCCCGTCTGCACAGGCTGCTTGTTCTGCCACTGTGGGCTGAAGATGAACTGCAGGGAACCCTCAGGGGAAGGGTGGTTTGTTGATGGCCACCTGGCTGGGGAGCATTTCCATTGCTGGTCCTCAGAGCCCCCAAACCGAGATCCTCACACCTCAAGCATGGAGGCAGTAGGAATGAATGGGAGAAGGAGGAGAGCCTTGAAGCCAGTGGTTTTCACAGGGCTCACTGTCTGAGAGTGGCAGGACCTTAGAGTCTGCTTCCCACAGGAGTGGAAAAAGAGCTCCACCCACCACAAGGAAGGGGCTGCAGCAGAAGATAGGACGCTGAGAACTTCCTTCCTTTTCTGCCCTTGTCCACTCGTATCCTAGGCATGAAGCTGTGTGTTGCCACCAACAGGAGAATTTGAATACAGAGACCAGAATTTGGGTCCAGGCCATGTAAGACATGAAGAAGACATGCAGTGACCCTCACAGGGTCTGCACAGGACACACAGGGGTCCCAGGAAGGGGACTGTCTCTTCCACCCTGAGTGGCCACAGCAGAACCGTGGAGGCCCAAAGGTGCAGGTATTGCACTCGCATTTATTTCTCTCAAGTGCAGACGTTGCGGTCTTTAAAACCATGTGAATGGTCAGTGTCATGCTCTGGGTGAAGGATATCCAGTCTCAGCAGATCGCTGAGGGTCTTGTGGCCAGTGGAGGTTAATGCCAATTGGACACAGTCTGGGGGCTCCCTGGAGTGTTAAAAACCAGGCTGTGATCCTAGCATTCTGGAAGAGTGAGGTAGGCTGAGGCATGAGGATGATAAATTCAAACCCAGGCTGGGCAACTTATTGACTTAGGGACACCCTGTCTCAAAAAAGAAGTCTGGGGATGTAGCTCAGTGAAAAGGCCCTGGGTTTAATCCCAAGTGCCATCCAAAAAAAAAAAAAAGAAAGAAAATTAAAGAAGACAAAAACCAGAACTCCAACTGAAACCTGTGTATCCCCTGCTTGGACTTCCCACATTTCAACACTGACAAACAAAGTTTACATAGCTCTGAGGGCCACATCCAGGGGTCACTGTCCATCCCAGCCCCAAGGTGGCAGTGCTGGGGAGGGACACAGCAAGGCCTCTGGGACCCCAGGGCAACCCTACTGCTCTCAGTCAACTTCTGAGGGTGCTTTCTGGGAAGGCCAGGCTATGAGCAAGGCCCAGATCTTTGTAAACTTAGTTTACACTGAGGGTGTTAGGTACAGTAGCCTGGAGAAGCTGCTGTGTTACAAAGGGTGTTCAAAAGTGCAGCCACCCATATCCTTTTTTGTCCCATCCGATGTGCCTTGAGCAAGAGTGGTGCGAGCCACAGCAGAGCCATGCTGCCCAAGCTGCCCTGGCTTTTCCATAATCCAGCACATTCACCTCCGCATGCGCAGATGAAGCAAGCCCTGCCGGCCCTTACATGTTGTGCTTACACCAAGCCCTCCACTCCTTCCAGCAATTTTTCTCATATTTTTCCAACCTCACTTGCAAATATACCCAAAACTGCAGGAAACTTAAGAACCAGAGGATGCACGTCTATACTTCCTGCCTCACGGAGCAGGGATCTTACTTCCGGCCATTCTGAAGGTTTCCGCTGCGCCAAGGGGCTGAGCAGGCAGCGTGGATGTAGATGGAGAGAGCTGATTCCAGTCTGAGCAAGTTCCCTCTGGCAGCACGGGGCTTCTCATGCAGTCGGATCATCAAGGGACAGAGCTGCCCACATGGGAGAGGCACACATTCCAGTGCTAACGCACCAGCTGCCACCACCCTCGGCTTGGAGGACAGGAGCACGCAGGGGCAAAGGGACCTGGCCCTTGGCCCTACCAAATCCAGGGAAGAAAGAGAGTCATCTGAATTTGGAAAGGAGAATCTCATGGGAATCCTTTGTGTTCACGAAGTCCCCAAGGTCACAAAGGGACACACAGAAAATATCACTGACGTGGAGAAAATACCTGCACATCCTAAGCCACGGGCCCTGTGGGGAATGCATTGGGTCATCCAGGCTTCCAGAAGGTGTGGCCTCCCCTTCCCTCTGGGGGTGATGGCAGCAGACCGGACGTGTCCTGGGTCACCTCCTGTTCAGCAGTCTGACCCTGGTGTTGGACTGTGGAAATAAAAGGTGACACGAGTGTTGACAGTGCCCTGTCATGTCCACATCCTGACCCAAGACCCCCACCCACCCATCACTCCCAACGCTATAGAGCCCTGTGCCTCTGGGTGCCAAGGTGCCTCTTCTGCCGCTGCCTTCTTACAGACCTGCCCTGCCCTGCCCTGCCCTGCCCTGCCCTGCCCTGCCCTGCCCTGCCCTGCCGAGCCCTGTGTCCTTGGCCCTCACCTGTATGGATTCTCACGGCTCTCAGCCCGCTCAGGGACCCATGCATAACTGTCGGCTGCATTCTGTGGCTTCTTCTCCTTTATCTCCCGCTTGGCCCTCCTCTTGCGATAGACCAGGAGCCCCAGGGCCAGGGCCAGCAGGAGGGAGATGGCCACCACCGTGCCCAGGATGTAGAACAGCAGCAGCCTCTGCCCATCCTCACTGTCCTCGCTGGGAGCGGCCACAGAGTCCTTACCCATCTGCTGGCCATGGCCAGCAGCAGCTTTGGACAAGGGGGTGCCCTGCTCCGTGCCAAGGCCAGGGTGCCCACTGGGGGTTGGCACCTTGGGGTGAGCAGAGGAGGTGGGGACGTCAGAGGGTAAGGTTGCCCTCCCCGTGGAGAATGTTCCTGTGGAGAAACCCTCAGAGCCCCCAGTGGAAGTGGTCATGTTGGGGGGCATGGTGGTGCCCCACTTTCCAGCTTGCTCATCTTCTGGCAGGAGCCCAGCCAGGGATACTGAGGACATAGGGTCCAGGACACAGGAGAGCCCGTCGGGGGCCAGCGTCCAGCCTGCCAGGCAACCACAGTGGAAGGAGCCCGGCACGTTGGAACAAGGGCCATGGCAGGGGTTGCCCATGGGGTCCACGCACTCGTCCTCATCCTCACACTGGGTGGCATTCTCCCCAGACAGTACATAGCCTGGTGAGCAGGAACAGTGGAAAGATCCAGGGGTGTTAGTGCACTGCTGGGCACAGGGCACAGGGTTGAGGGCACACTCGTCCACGTCTACACAGGCCTCTTTTCCAGGGCCACCAGGTATGTAGCCCACCCAGCACTCACAGCGGAAGCCCCCATCCGTGTTGACACACTCCTGGGCACAAGGTTCATCCTGGCACTCATCCACATCCACGCAGCCCAGCTGGCTTGCATCCAGCTGATAGCCACGGGGGCAGTGGCACGTGTAGCTGTCCCCCTGGGGGCTGAGGGCACAGGTGGCCTGCCCCTTGCAGGGGCTAGAGCTGCACGGATTCCTAGAGGCGCAGGATACCAGGTCATCCCGCAGACGGAAGCCAGGCCTGCAGCCACAGCGGAAGGAGCCAGCACCCCCCTCGAAGCAGTCCTGCTCGCAGCCTCCATTGCTAAAGCTGCAGCCAAGCTCAGGGTTGATGCAGAGGGGCCCAGTGTTGCCCCAGTCAAATATCTTGGTCACCTTCTCTCTGCACACCAGTTCATAGCCCTGATGCTCTGCCCCAGCTTCACAGGCCACGCTGGCCAAAGAACCAAACGGCACAGCATCTAGTGAGGAGGCAGTGGCCCTGAAAGGGGTGCTGTAGTTAACCTGGCCTGGGCCCCCCAGGGCCAGTGGCCGGCACATGCCTTTGAAGATAAATTTGCACACAAAGCCCTCGGTATTGCTTCCTGGGTTGCCATAAGACCCACACGGGCCGTCAGTCCACTTGAGGAGGCGGCCTGGGTGGGGGATCTCAGACAGGTCCAGTATCAGGGCCACGCAGCGCCGGGAGAGGCAGGAGCTCCTGAGTTCTTTGTGCCAGTTTGTGTACTCTGTGTCCTCCCCGCCGCCCACCCAGCTGTAGCCCTTCAGTGGCAGCTCAGGGTCCAAGCACTTGCCCTTCTCACGCTGGAGCCCCACCCAGAACTTGCCCATCCTTGCTGCCAGGGGTCCCCGCGACCTCAGGAGCTGGGCCAGGGAGCGCTGAATGAGCCGGGCCTCCTCCTCGCTTTTCACCGTGGCCAGGTTGCCCCCATTCTGGCTGCAGAAGTCCTGGGCTTCGGCGGCGCTCAGCTTGCCCCAGTGGGCGGTGTAGCAGGCACTCCCTGCGCATACAACAGCCTCCACAGCTGCCTCTGCAGTGTGGGCCGCGGCCCCTGCCCAGGGCTGGCCCAGGAGTAGCAACAGGAACAGGTCCCTGGGGCTGGCCATCCTGCCTCCAAGTCCCCGTCACAAGAGGCCAGAAGCCCCACAGTGACCACAGCAACCACAGGCGCCTGGACCCCGGCTCCCAGCCGTGCTCCCAGGGGCACGGCGGTGTGTGGAGCCCCAGCAGCTCTGACACGGAGGCGGCTGCCGCTAGCGTCCCCCTGACCCAAGGCGCATCCTGTGCCTCCTACTTCTTGCTTCTCACCGGATGCTGGGGCTTCCTGCAGTGAATAGCTTTCCAACGCCTGCTGCTTTCATGGGTTCTGTTGTTCCTGGAAGGGGCCAGGTCACCATGCAGGGTCTCTGGCCTGAGCTGTGGAAAAGCTGCAATCTGGAATGACAGGCTCAGCTCAGAGATATGCTGGCTGCTTGATCTGGAGTGAGAAACTGAAATGGCAGCTAAGGAGCAGGCAGAGATTTGGGGAACTGAATGTGATTTCCTCAGTAACCCATCACGAAATTCCTCTCTGGTTTGCAAACAGGCAGAGAGGAAAAAATTCGGAGGCTGGAGACACCAAGCTGTGGATGGTTATAATTTTCAGCCTTTTTTAGAAGCAAGCTGAATTTTTCCTTCCCCTATCTCATGTTCTCCGTTGGCTTTGGGAGTCCTTTTTGTTTCAGTGCCCCCATGTTGAACTTTAAATAGATAGGCAGTCTTTAAATAGGACCCGGGCCGTGGGAATGTCTGGGATTCTAACACAATGCCAACCACCTCAAGAACATTCAAGCAAATTGGTTGAAATTTGGCAGTTTTCAGAATCTCATTGTGCACATAATTGCATGGTGAGGTGGCAGGGTCACAAAGAAGGATCAGAAATGAAAGAAAACAAAAATGTTTCTGGCCTTATTGTCATGAGCTTGCATGCCTTTTCCAGTGGCTCAGAGTTCAAAACAGAGATGAGACCAAGAGACTGGAGATCTGGGCCAGGGATGAAAGTCGGAGCAGTCCCTTTTCTCACACCAATGCATCTGAATTCTTTGAATGAAAGGTTTTCTTCCTGTATCACAGAAGTCTGCTTTTTGTTGGGGCCCCTCAGCAGGCCACACAATGAGATCTCAGAGCAAGCCAGTTACTCAGTGGGGGATTTAAACACCAGGATGGAGCCAGCACAGGGTGACTTGTTGAGCAGATGACCCTGGACTCCTGCCCTGTGCCTGTGGATACTCTAGTCATGGTGGGTCTGCACCTTTGTGTTGACTCTGAGGGCAGGAGCTGTTCTGTACTGACTGTGTCACAGGCAGCTGGGTATGTTGTCTGTCTTGGGGCTCAGGCTGTAAATTCTGTCCCCTCCCACCTGGCAAGGTGGCCCTTGTGGGAATGCCATTGAGTGGCAGTGGGCACATGGTTCTTATCTCTCCTGAGTTTGGTTGATTTCTACCCTCTGCCCGGAGAAGAGGTGGACTGAGCTGTGGGAAGAAACTCCAAGGAGGAACCTCAGCAGGAACAAGAAGCCACAGCAGCACTTTCATTATGCATGGACCCAGAGAAGAGGTGGTGAGCCTCCCAGGGACAGCAGGGAACAGGAACAGAGAGAAGGGGAGGGCTGTAAGTCACAGTCCTTGCTGGGGTTGGAGACATTAACCCTACATGTGCCTCAGCAGAGTCCTGGGATCCCACTGGGACTGAGCAGTGGCCACTGCAGCCATCTGCCCAGTCCACTGCACAGTAGGGTCAGGGAGGCAAGATGGGAGGGGCTGCATGCCTGGCTGTCCTCAGGAATCCAGGTGGCCACCAGAAAGCAGGTGTATAAGGTAGATGGTGGACCATCCACATTGCAGGTGGGCAGAAGTAGAGAACTAAGAGCTGTGTCAAAGGTCACTCAGCCCTGCTGCTCCACATTGTCACCAGGATAATATAAAATTATAAGATTCACTGCACAACAGCAAACTTTTGATACTCTGGGCATGAGGGGCTGCACACCAGAGGAAACACTCAAGTGAAAAATGGCAGGGTGGAGCCACCAGGGGAAGGGTAGGTCACCAGCACCTGCCACTTTGGCTTTCATGGAGATCTGAGTTAGGATATCCCTGAGGGTTAGGAACTCACTGGCTCCCGAGACCCCACAGGAGAAAGTGCCCACCTCAGACTCCAGCTGGAAGCCCCTCCTAAGTTCTTATTTTAAAAAGATATTTAAGACAGGGCAGGGACCTTCTCTCAGAACCCCCAGATCCTCACTATACTCCTTGATGCCTGGCAGAACCATCCATTCATCCCTTCATCCACCTACCCATCCATCCATCCACTCACCCACCTACTTATCCGGCCACTCACTTGTGAACCTGACCATTTTCGTTTCTCCTTTGTGCTGGGCTGGGCACTGGATTCCAGGGAGGAATTCTTGTTTTTGTGATCCTTGAAGTCATTTAGAATGGACAGATTTGAGCAGTCACAGCAATGATCTCCTTCACTGCAGGCAACCCAAGAAGGAGCTCAGGGTGTAGTAACTTGTTATGGGTGTGGGCAGTTTCGAAAGTCTCCTCTGGAGTTAGAAGCTAGAGGAGAAATGGCTAAGAGGTAAATGGTGTCCAGACGGGAGAACAACCAGTGGGATGACTGAAGGGTGGTAAGGGTGGAGCCTGGGGAACAGCAGAGAGGCCGTGGGGAAGACAGAGCCCTCTGAGCCCAAGTGATGAAGCACTGGGCTTTGTTCCGACATCCGTGAGGGAAAGCTGAGGGCTGACACTGGAACTAACTGTGTGTAGTGAGTAGTCAATGGACCTGGAACCACCTGGGACAACTCAGCAGGCAGATGAAGTTTCCAAGCCTGGAAGCGGGCAACCTGGCCCGGCCCGGCTCTGGACTGGGGGTGGGAGACTTGAGAGATGTTGAGGCTGTAGATCAGACTGTCCTTGGCACAGAGTGGGGTGGGTTTAGGGCACCAGGGCATAAAAGGATTTCATGGTTCCTGCTTATGTTTCCAACAGCTGCTCAGGGCCCAGGGCCTCTGGCCCTTCTCCTCACAACCTCAGGACTGTGAATTTACTTTCAGAGCAGGAAAAGTAGCCAGATTCAAGATGACCTGGGAAGACTGGTGTCCCTGGCTCCAGGCCCTGCACTGGGGCTGGGGGAGGTCAGTACTGGTCAGCCCCTGGGGTTATCTGCAGGTAGAGGACTCCTTGATATCCATGAAATGAATCCAATAGCTGTGGCCTTGGGTTGCAATGTGGGCTGGCGTCCACTTAGCCTTTCTCCTGCCCTAGGCCCTGCAGTGCAGCCCAGAGCCAATTCTCAGGGAGCCCAACACCCAACAAGTGTCCCCAACACCCATGTTATGGGTGCTTAGGGGACAAATGGAATGATGACTTCTGCTGTGAGCCCCCCTGTCCCTGGATCTTCACTACCCTCTTTAGTTGTACATGCTCTACACAGGATCTTTCAAACCCACTACTTTTCACTTAACCAAGTGTTGACATCTGAAAGAAAACAATAAACCAGAAGCAAGTAAGCTTTTGCATTCATACACTAACCTAGGAGGTGTTTGTAAAACACAGGAGATAAGAAAGGCCTGCCCTGGGATCCTGGCTTTCCCTTTATTGTTTCACTCGAGGCCAGCCTTGCTTTTATCTCCAGCATCTGTAAATAAGGAGCAAGACACCCTTCTCGCTCTCACATCAATTCACAGTGAGATGGAGCTTCCTTCACCCTTGGAATCAAGGAGAAAGCAGCTGGCAAGGGGTGACAGTATTGCGTGTGCCACCTATCTCTGCCCAACACTCCCCAAACACTGCCTGTGGAGTCCACGTGCAGCCTGCTGTCCTCCTGGGAACCCCATTCTCTCCCCACTAGCCCCCATCCTTCTCCAGCTCTGGTCCCCTGGCCCTCAGGAGGTGGTGGAGGTTACCCAGGGCTCAGGGAATCCACAGAACTTGCTATTCCTAGGTGGATTCTGGAAAAGTTATGGCTAAACAGCACAGGATGTGCATAGCCATGGTCCCAGGTCATCTGCTTCTGCTCCCGAGGCTCAGTGTTGCCCAGAGCACTCTGCCAGTCACCTGAAATACACAGCACATTATGTAGGAGTGGAGTGCTCTGCTCCCAAATGTGCAGGCACTCTGATCTTAGTTATCTGTGGGAAGATTAACCAGTTTGTGAATCATTCTGACACCTTGTCTTTCTTCTTTTTTCAGGACTACAGATCGAGGAAGGAGGTTTTACAAAGCCTCCCACGCTTGCCCTGGCTCCCTCGGTGTGAATGAGCCTCTCCTTTGCCCGTGCTCTGCAGTGGGGAGTGGTGTGGATAGGGAGCATTGGGGGGGGATGGGCAAGATCCCCAGGGAAGGCTGGCCAGACACTTCTCTCAGGGAGCGAAGGGCAGGTCCCAGAAGTGAGCCAGGTACTCCTGCTCGGTGGATGGGCTGACCCGTAGAGGAGGACCTGTGTGTCCCACAGGTGTGGGCCAGGGTCACTGAGCTGGTGGTAGAACTCGAGGCCAATTCAGGTCAGACATAGGAGATTTGGGCAAAGCCAGTGGGACTTCATCTACAGAGCATTTAAAATGGATGAAAGATTGTTATCTTTTTACTTTTGGTCAAGTCCCAGCAATTCTAAGCAAGGTCAGTGATGAGACCCTTTTCCCCCAAGGAGTGATTATTGTGTAAGCCCTAAACAACCGCATCACCCCAGTGTCTTACATAGACAAGCTTCTGACTAGCACACTGTGCAATCTTATTCCAGAGGCTTTTGCTCAGAGGTTGATTTGAGAAGTCGTAGCTGTGGGGTAGGCCTAGCCCATGAGGACTGAACTGATCCAGGCCTGGGGCCTTGCTGTGCAGCACGCAGAGCCACAGGACGTGCGGCTACAGGTACAGACAGGAAAGCCAGGAGCCCTGAGATTGGATCTGCTGCAAGGCATTTGCCAGGAAGAAAGGAGGGGTGGATCCTTTTGGTCGGGCCTAGGCAGCCATCACACCACACCCCTCACAGTGCGAGTGGCTTTTGGGGAGTGGTTACCACGCCTGAGCTTGTGATATCCAAAGGTCATTGCCCCAGGAGCTGGCTTCTCTGGTACATGTTTGTGTTTGAAAAGCCCTGCGTGTTCTGCCCTGCCCCAGTGTGGGCCCAAAAGGCCCTGCTGGGAGGAAGACTTGAGAATGCAACATAAGGGATTTCTGCCTGGGCAGGCAAGTTCCCAAGCCATCCTGGGGTCAGAGCTGGTGAGACCCTGGGTCTCCAGCCCTGCGAGTCCACCTATTTCTGTCTATTTGGTGGAGCCACAGTAAACAGAGTCAGGAGTGGGAAGGAACAAAACAGAAGTCTAGCCGTTCTGATGATCACCTGAAGGACACAAGGAGGTTTGCAGTGCAGTGCTGAACTAAACTGGCAGCAGAAAGATTAACAGGAGAAAAGCCACCAGACCCCTGTGTGCTGGGAACACACAATAAGGAAGAAGCTGAAGAAGACTGTTAACAGCTTCCTGCTAGAGGGGGAGAAGAAGGGGGAGAATGCAGTCAGTGAGTTTAGAGGAAAAGTAATGATTTTAGGGAGATGAAGGGGCCCAGGAGACAGAAATTATCTCAAAAAAGATTTCTCTTTGGAATTTGGATGAGCCCAGGACTCACGGCTCCTCAAGACACAGCATGTGACATTTTCTTTCATCAGTTGCATGTGACACTTCAAGGGGAGAAGGAAGGCCCCAGTTCTCAGGCAGATAAGGGAACCAAGGCAAAGTCTCTCCCAGCTATGCAGACTCTGGAATTTTCCATTTAAATCCAGGGCCCACGAGGGGACATATTCGGGATGGTATTTTCTAGGTCTCAAGAGTGACCACTTGAATTCTTGTGTTCAGAGTTCAAGTCAGGGAGGAGACAGGCAGTGAGACCCGATGTTTTGTTTGTACACACAAATTTTACCTCGTGCACGAGGAACTTAACTGAATTTGAAAAACATTTTCAAAACTGAAAATTTCTCTTTCTTTCATTGTTTGCATTACCACTCAAGAACAAAATGAGAAACATCATTCTTATTGATTATGGCAGATTACCTCTGAAATCATTTTGTTGTAGAGATGTGGGCTTTGGCAAAGACACTCATGGAAATGGTCCTCATGCCAGGTGGCCTGTGACTTTTCTGGATTCAGGACACAGGAGACATCCATGCTGGGTTCAAATCCCACTGCTGACTTACTGGCAGTGTGGCCTTGGTAAGCTGCTGAGCCACTGTGCTGCTTGCTGGCTATGTCCTCCCATAGATAGCCACTGTTTCCTTAGCTATCTGCCCATTTGGGTGCTCTGTGAAAGTGCTCCCACCTGGGACACACCCACAATACTACTGACAACCATCTTGAGGGAACCTTCAGAGTTAAGGCCACCCTGCCTCTGCGATTCACCCAGGCCAAGGCAATGAGTGCATTTGCTGACTGTTGGCTTGGGCTTAACCCCTTCACCTCTGGAGCCTTGACTTCCTATTTTATCAAAGGAAGAGAATAAGAGTCACACCACCATTGTGCTGTAGAGCGGATTACATTAAATGAGGCCCACAGCTGCTATCAGAAAGGAGCTGTTGCCTACTGCAGCCACCAGTAGACAGCAGCCAGTGCACTACGGCTATCAGTAAACAGTAATCAGAATCACTCCAATGGCAATGAAGGAGAGACGAGGCATTCATCTCATCTCCAGGCCTCCTCCTTGCCCACGCAAAACCAAGATGGAGCAAGAGTCCCGCTGCATTTACCGGCCACATGGAGATTTCACTTTCCAAAGCTTTCTCACATGTCCAAGTTTTTGCTTCCTTGGCTGATAAATATTCTTCTTAGAGGATTATTGACTTGTCCACGCTTAGTAAACAGTTTCCTAACATAATTTATCAGGCAGAGTATTTATAGAAAACTTGACTTTGGCCAAGCTTTGCTTTGAAGGCTAACTCATGTTTACCTCTTGCCAACCAGCAGTGATAACAGAGGCCATGCATCAGTTTTGGACACAGACGGATCACAAAGAGGAAGGCACTGTCAGCAGGATTGCTCTCCAGCAACAGCTCTGCCTGAAACGCAGGGCATAAATCGTGCTCCCACGGCTGAATTGGGGGATTTGCAGCTCCATGTAGCATTCACAGATTCTCAGTGCTTCCAGAAGCTGTCCTAAGAGTTTGTCCCTATTTAGACAACAGTATTTGATCAAAATAAAAGTGAACCCTTGGCCCTAATGGCCCAAAATCAGATTCTGCAGAAAAATGAGAACAATAATGTAACAATGATTTTGAAAAGAAGCCGTGAACACAGAATAGAGAGAACTGCCTTCTGAGGAACGTTCAGTTTCTTTTGGGAAGCTGACTGGGGAATCTCAGAGCCCCTGAGACATGGCAGCCAGTTCTGGAGAGCAGACTTCCCAGGGGACTTGTCAGTTGCTTCCCGGCCCATACCTAGCAGGGTAGGACTGCTGTTCCCAGCAGGGTGGGGGTGGGGCTTCCAGGAGCCTGAAAGGAGGGGTCTCAGCCCAGCCCAGGGGTCCGAGCTGCTGTCTGTGCTCTCCTGGCTCAGTGGGCAGCTCCAAGCTCAGCTGACTCACCACCAGATGCAGATGCTAGCAGCTCCATCCTGCAGCTCTGATCGGAATCAAAGGGGCTACCCTCCACAGGCTCTTGGGCGGCTTCCTTGCTCCCTGGGCCTCAGGGTGCCACACCCACAGAGGCACCAGGATTTGCAGCATGACCTAGTAAAGCCCTTGGCCCGGCATGCACTTAGTCAGCAGTTGCCATGATCATGGAGTACACACAGCCTCCTTCACTGCATGACTTGCCTAATGGTCATGGATATGTTTGTTCTCTTGGTCTCCTCAGGAGGAGGAGATTTTTCGCGTGGCCTCAGTCAGCACTGACCCAGACACAGAGCCTCATACATGCATGCATGCAGAGAAGGGCAGCGCTTGCCAAGGAGCTACAGGACAATATGCTGTGCAGGGCCAGTCAGGGCACAGGTGCCGGGGTGTGCAGTCTAACCCGGCACCAGGAACTGAACCACAGCCAGGAAGGAGTGTTCCCTACTCAGGAGGTTGAGTCTGGGTTGGATTCTGAGGCCCTAGCACCGGTGGGCAATGCATCTTTGTACCAGTACCTCCCCAGCTGCTGGCTCCCAGGGACATTGGCACCTGGTCTGGGCCAAGTGGTCTGGGATGTTGGTATCTGCAGCTCAGTGACAGCACTCCCAGTGCCCCTGGCTAAAGCCATCGCTCGGCCCCGGGGAAAGACACACTGGCTTTGGAGACCCTGGTGCCAGCGGAGTCCTCAGATGCAGGCCACATCAGAGCTGGGCTGGTCCCAGCACAGGGGCCCATAGGCAGCCACATATGGAGCAGCCGGGGCACTGTGGCTAGTGCAGCCACTCCTAGGGTGCTGGTCTTGCCAACTCCCCTATGCTCCTCTGTAGACACCTGTATTTTCCTGTATTCTCCAAGATTCACCTGAAGGAGCAGAGCCTGGCCACAGACAAGGCACCCGGAGTCCCTTCCTTGTTCCTGGTCTGCCCATACTTCGTGACTTCAACAGAAGAACTCAGCTCTCCTGAGTCCTTCATGTCCCTCTGGAAGGGCCAAAGAGATGCAGACCAGGGAAGAGGGGTGGGGACCTTTAGGGACCTGCAGCTTCCTCATAGCCTCTGTACCATTTTCCCTGAGTAGGAGATGAGAAGCAGGGTCCTGAGAAGCTGCTCCTGCCTCCTGGTCCCACCCCACTCCTCTTCTGTTCTCTTGGAAGGTGGGCGTGTGTACAGGGCCTGGCTGCATCTGGGATGGCAGAACTGGCTCTCCAGGCCTCACTGGAACCAAGCCAGCTGCAGCCCCCATGCTACCATGAGGCCTGGAGATGAGATGAGTACTTCGTCTCTCCTTCATCGCCATTGGAGTGATTCTGACTACTGTTTACTGATGGCCGTAGTGCACTGGCTGCTGTCTACTGGTGGCTGCAGTGTACTGGCTGCAGTCTACTGGTGGCTGCAGTAGGCAACAGCTCCTTTCTGATGGCTGCTCCGGGTCTCATTTCATGCTAAATGGAGCTGCAGGGTCAAGTAGCAGTGGAATTGCATGATAGCTCTGCATGTCACCACCTCACCAGGATGAGGCTCCTGGGTCTCACACTGCACCATTGCCAGGCTTGGCAGCCATGTGGGGACCTCACCTGCTGTTATGGTTGATACATTTTGTCAACTTGGGGACTCTAGAGGTTTGGCTGAGTGATTCAGCAGGAAGCCAGGGTTCTTACTTTGTGTACATCCTGAGCCTGTGGAAGAGGAGGGCATGGAGACTGTGTGAGAGCTACACGCCCCCTGGGTGGGGGGAGCCTGTTCACAATGTAAGGGAAGGAGAGAGGCTGCTTGCAGCCATTCCTCCCTTTTACTGGTTGTTTTGCTGTGCTCTGCTGCCATGAACAGTTTGCCCTCTGCCATGTGCCATTCTGCCTCTGAGCCAGCCAAGTATGGACTGAAACCTCCACGAACTGTAAGCTAAATAAACCTTCCTTCCTTCATTTTGGGTGCCAGGTATTTTGTCTCAGCAACGAGAGAAAAGTAACCAAGACACCCGCTAATATGGAGTTGGGAGCCCACGTCCCGCCATGTACAGTGGGAGTGGAGAGTCTTTATCCCGACACCTCGTGGGTTCTCAGTGTTTGTCCCACAGCTGTCCGCTTCAGTCTTTCAAGGAACTTGGTTGTGTACCAGATGCCAGTGGCCTCAGGAGGGCTGAGGCCCCTGTGCAGTGACAGAGTGGCAGGTGTGAGCCCTCCTCGGCTCATCCATCCCACTCCTGACCCATGCAGTAGGAGGAAAGACCTGGTGCTCTGGGAAAGTCCTTGCCCTTGGGAGGCAAGGGAGTCAGGGTAATCTGTCCTCTGAGCAGTTGTTCCTCAACTGGGGCCAGAGCCAACATGGAACAGGGGAGGTGAGGAGGCTGGATCTCAGGGACTTGTGGAACCCAGAGTCACCCCATGGGACTTCTGTGATGTTACTACTGCTCTTCACTGTGGTGCACAGGTGGAGTCCCGCACAGACCCGCCTGGGCATTGAACCCCTGCATCTGCGTCACACCACTGCCATCCCCTCCTATTTCCCATGGGAATAAAGAGATGTTGGCGCTCAGGTTCCAACACAAACAGCCGCTCCAGGGCTGCACTGGGAGAGAAAACATGGCCCTACTCATCCCCCACAGAATTTCATGGGAATGTGAGCTGCAGGGCCGGGGCCACCACCGCCCCTGAATCATTCAGTGGAGCACAGGTGCTGCCACTCATTTCTTCTCTTTTAAAGGCAGAAGTGGTTTGGGTGTGTCAGTAACTCAGCCCTGAGCCAGAAGGTGTGGCCAGTTTTCGGGAGTCATGTTACCACACTGCAGCCACAGAATACAATAAAACCTGCAGTTCCCACCCCACCCCCTGCAGCAGGTCAGGTGCAGGGAGAAGCTACCTGGAAGCCAGCACCCCACAAGTCAACCCCAACCCCCAACCGGGGAAGTGGTGCCCAGGGACCTCCTCCCACTCAGCTTGAGGTTTCATTTCCCACAAAGTCCAACCTTATTCTTAAGGACACAGAGAGGAGGCAGGTGACAAACTTGTGTACTCTGAGACCAGTGCACAGGGCTGTACAGAGTCGGCCACTTCTTACCTCCCCCTTCTCCACTTACAGTGTCCCCTCCTTGCTCTAATGGCCCTGTGCTGCCAGCACAGGGCCCCTTCAGTTCCCTGGGCCCAGGGCCGTCTCCAGCCCCGTCCAGTTCACACCCAGACTGCTCCCCTCTATGGGTGGCTTCTGCTTAGATCACACTCCTGGGCCCCTGAACGATCATACCCACTCCCCAAACCTGTCACTGCCCTATGTCACAGATCCGTGGGCATGCATGTCCGTGCCATACCTGTCTGTTCAGCACCAAGTGCCACACCCACCATCTGCTTTCCCCTTGACAGCGCAGCATCACCAAGATCCAGATCATACCATGTCCCCACCACATACCAGTGTCTTTGCCACCACCTCCACCCGGGCTCTTGGGGGTGGGGGGTCACCACACCCGGAGCCATCTTCCCTCCACGGGCCCCTGCCCGGGCCCATGTGGATACCATCCAGTGCTCTGATCGGACCCTCCTACAGCATCTGCCCTTTCTCTCTCCATTCCCTATGGGAGAAGACATGCAAATAGGAACTAGTCACTTCCCCGCACACACAAGCTCTCCTCATAGCAGTAAGTCCATCACTCTCTGATAAAATTAAAGCCTGCTGTGGTCTGGTCCGGCGAGGTACCTGGGTCCTTCCCTATTTCCACTTCCCCATTTCCTAGCCACTCTGCCTGAGAACTAGACAGAAGTTGGTCTGCCCTCTGCCAGCTGCAGGAAGCCAAGCTCCACGTCATATCCTAGCAGCCCCATTGGCCACCAGCACTACCCGCACCACACTTTCTTCACCAAGCCCAGTGTTATCTTGCAACCCCACCAGGCTGTAGTCTCCGAGGACCTGAGTTACAGGACCTGAAGCGGGGAAATGGCTCTATGTGTGGAAGGTGGAGGGAGACATCTCAGGTGGCTCTGAGACAGGAATGCACTGTAGGCCCAAACAGCTTAGCTCTTTCCTAACACCAGGTATTGCAAATGTCTCCCATATATGGCTCGATGGCAGGTATCTCTAGCTTGGTAGACAACTACTTAAATCTCTGCAGTTTAAAAGCAGCCACAGACAAGAAAAAATAGGCAGGTTGTGTCCCAATACAGCTTTATTTATAAACACAGGCTGTTACTGCAGTTTTTGAGATATGTCTGCCCATTGCTACCCAGGGGCAGGAACAGCCAGGACATCAGTGACAGCAGCACACAGGGACCTTGCCTCAGAGCAGACCCCAGCCACTGTCTTCAGACCTTATTTTCTCCCAAATCTTCTGCCCAGCTTTGGCCTGCTTCTGAGTAGAAGGCTACTGGAGAAACAAGCAGCAGAACTGGGAGGCCACCTTGAGTAATGAATTCCTTGGCTGCTGCAAAGACCTTGGGAAATGACTCAAATACCAGGAAGGAAGCTTTAAGAAAAAAAAAAAGAAGTTCATTTAAAGCAAGAACAAAAAATAATAGCAGTGGGCTGAAATAACAAGAAAGCTGTGACATCAGCACAGTTTTTCCCCACAGATGGTGCCAGCCCCCATCCAGAGCAGGCCTGGGGGACTGGAGGTGGGGGTGGGGCCAATAGGTGGGGATGCCGTCTGGGAAGGGGTGGGAAACACCCCATGTGCACTCACGACCTCCTGCTATGAGATCTTGCTCACCCACAGGCCCGGCTTACCTCACTATTTCCACGTGTGATGTCACCAGCTCCCATGTGGAGACGAAGGACAACCTCCTGCCCTGGGTACCTCCATGTCCTCCACAAACACTCAGAGTAGCTGCTCCTGCCTGGGCCAGTATAGATGAAGATCCCTGCATGGAGCCTGCAGGTGGGGTCTCAATGTCAAGTGCTGGCTCCTGCACTCGGAGAGAAGTAGACGCTTATTCACACTCTTGCCAAGCAGCTGCTATGGGACTGAGGCTCTGTCTTGCTGCAGATGAGGTTGGGTTAGAGTCTGGATCCGGCTGTGTGAAACAGAAGGCTGATAAGGAGGCCCTCCAGGCTCTGTCCTCTACCTACATTCTCAGAAGGACATTGTGAGAGACAGGGTGCATCTGTGTGGGTCTCCCCAATTCTCTCCATGAGCCTGAGCTCCCTGTGAGGACCATGGAGGTCGGCTCCCCCAGGGACATCCTGCATGCCAGGGCCCCTGCCTATGGAGGCAGATGGGGTCGTGGTTACGTGTTCCATCCCTGCCATGTTCCACCCCTGCCCTCTCCCTGGACCAGCCCTGCATCCTGGGCCAGCCTCGCCTTCCTCCCTTCAAGCCTCTTCCTGCAGTCTGAAGGCCTTGCTGGGTCACCAGGGTCAGGACAGTGCCAATGCTGCCTTCAGGGAACACCAAGATGGAAACAGGTCAAGGCCAGCAAACCGAACACGGACAGCACCATGAGGGCTGTGTGAATAGGGTCTGAAAACCGGAGGGCAAGCAGAAAGCATAACAAGCAAATCCTCAGGGTTCTACACAGGCATCCAGGATCCTGCAGTGGTGGGCCAGGATGAGATGACCCCAGAAATCTGCCTCTTTGGGGTAAACAGTACCAGGTGATCCCTTCAGAGGAGGACTGGGGTGGAAGCCCCTTCTGCTCAAACACTGAGCCATTCATAGGCCCAACAACAGGTGCTTGATGCCTGATGGCATGGATTCATGAGCCAGGGACCCAGCTACGACAGGGAGTGACCATGCCCAACAGCCTGTTCTGCCACTGATCACCCCTGAAACCACCCACCCGTCCTGAGATCTGAGCCCCCAGTAGGAATATGGATGCAAATGGAGGTATTTCCTAGATTTGGCCATGAACATTGGCCTCAGATGAACCCCTGAGTCAGGTACCTGTGAGCTCGTGTAGTAGGGCTCAGGGGACAGGCTTAGGCATGGGCCTGAGGCTGGGCTTCACCCAATGCTCCCCCCACCACCACCACATGCCCAACCAGCAGGGTCCTGGTGACTCCTGTGATAGCTGCTGGGAGCGGCATGTTTCCCACCTATGTCCTGAAAAATCACCCAGGCTTAAAGCCAGGACATTATTGAGGTGTGACCAGGTGGAGACAGTAGAGTCCCCAGTCCCCGCCACCCCCCCCCTCGTGCCCAGGATCCCCTCGGATCTGTGCCCATGTTCCCAGCACATCACTCCCCCAATGTCTCATCCAACAGAAATATGGCCACATATGTGCAGCCCTATCCTGCAGCCCTGTCCCTTACAAGTGAGCCTTCGATACCATCCCATATCAGCCGCCTAGCCTGGTGCTTTTCCAAGTTGGCATCAGCGACCCCATCATCTGTGTCCCTTGCCCAGGGGCTTCAACCAAACTGATCACTTTCTTTAAAGGCAATGGAGGCGGACTGTTTTCCTTTTGAGACCTTAGTGTTTTTCTTACAGAGATGTAATACATCTTTATAATGTTAGCCCTCTTTGAGGTATGTGTGTGTCTGTGTGTGTGTGTGTTTGGGGTTTTTTTTGAGACAGGGTCTCACTATGCATTTCAGGCTAGTCTTGAATTCGCTTTGTAGCCCAGGCTGGTCTCGAACTCACAGTGATCCTCCTGCCTCATCTCTGGAGTGCTGGGATTACAGGTGTGCGCCACCACGCCCAGCTGCCATTTGTCTTTTGACCTCACTTATGGTATGTTTTTGTCTCCAGTCCAACTCATCTAATTAAACTTTTTGGCTGTGTCCCTTTCAGCATCTCCATTTGTGTTGTGCATAAAGAGAACTTTTCTTTCTCGCCCCTTTTCAAAATTAGCTTCCATATTTTCTTTCAGTGAGTCTACAGAATCACTTTTTACTTAAAGTTTTGTTACATCTGGAGTTTGTTTGGATAGGTGGGGTGAATTAGAAATCTAAGTTACTTCTTCCCAGTGGAAATTTAGTTGCTAATTAGAGGATGCAAACTTGCTCTTCTATTGACACTTATTCTTATCCATGAGGTTCTGGTACTGTTCGGGTCTCTTCTTCGGATCCTTTTCCTGGTCTTCCTATCTATCCATGCACTGCAGTGCCCAATTGCTTGGGCTTCTGCGGTTAGCTCATCACATCACAGTGTGCCAGAATTTTGAACATCTGATATTCTACCTAAATCTTTCCTTTTTTCTCATTTTTTCTTTGCGATACTTCGCTAAGAAATCAACCTGGTGATAGAAATTAGCTTTATCTGTAGAGTTCTCAACCTCAAAGGGGCTCATGTCCCTGGAAGGCCCTTGACACAGGCTGAATGCACTGAACACATCACCTCACTGGAATCCCATCCACAGCTTGGGGCCCAAGCACCCTGTTCCTTCCCCTCATGACCATATGGGTGACGGGAGCTGGGACTTAAGGCCTCTGCCTTGCAGCGCAAAGGGAAAAATGGAATCCCTGTCACCAACCCTGTACAGTATGGCTTCTACTGACAGAGCACCACATTCACACTGCTGTGGAATCAAAAACTTTAAAGTCCTGTGCACCAGTGTGAAGTCAGCACTGTGCTTGAAACCCAGCTCTTTTCATTTAGATCAGAATGAGTGGCAGATGAACTCAGGAAGTGTCTGATGCATCGTGCCAAGCTGCCTGCTCAGAACAAAGTGACCTTCCTGTAGCAACCACCTTGTGCTCCCTTCTCCCTGCTGCAAGATTCTGTCCCAAGGAATATGCACTTGCTCATTTGTATTTTCTGGCTTTTTAAAAATCGTTTTTAGAAGCAGTTGCCATTGGTGGACCATTTCCCACCGTGTCTCCCAAGCAGCTTGGTATTCACAGACACAGGGGTGATTTCTTCCCCTTGGGGTGGTGCCCGACCCTTGTCACACCGTTCCTTGTTTCCTGTGTTTTCTCAGCCCATCTGTCATTCTCTCCCATGGCACACCTTCCACTGAAGAGCACGATAACTACACTTTTTCTGCTACCTTTCTGAGCTCGGTATTCTCCCTCTGGAGAAGAGTGTTAAATAGTGTGTCAAGAACGTGAGACTATTCCTAGCCTTTCACCATTAAGCCTGCATGTTTATCAAAAATAGTTTTATCACCTTGGGAAAGCAAATATCTATTCTTGTTTGATTATTCTTCATCTCTGCTCTTCTGCTTTGAGATAATGTCTCACAGTGCTGCCCAGGCTGGCCTTAAACTCCTGTGCTCAACTGATCCTCCTGCCTCAGCCTCGCAAGCAGCCTGGGCTATAGACATATGCTACTGTGCCCAGCATGGTGCTTACAATCAGACATGTGCCAAAGGGCGGACGTGCCTGATGGACTTTGATGGAGGTAACCATGCTTCTTTCCCTCCTTGGCTTAGTGGGAGCTGTGCTGGAGACCACCAGGCCCTTCCAGGGTGCAGCCCCACCTCCCCAGCACAGGGGACAGTGCATCGAAAGGCTCCCATCCCCCTGAACAGATCTGCCCTCAGCCCACAGGGTTCTTTGCTCAGTGACCATTTGGAGGTGGGCAGCTCAAGTCACATGCCCTAAAGGTCAGTGCCAGCCAAGCTCCAGCCACAGAGGAGCTGGCTGGCAGGACAGGCTGGATGCTTACTTTCTGGGCTCGGCCACCAAGGATTCAGAGAGAGCATGTTCATCCCTCTTCCCCGGCTCCTGACTACTGCTCCTACAGAAGTCACCTGACTGAGCAGCCCCACCTCAGTCTCGGCCCGCAGGGAACGCACTGAGGTCAGGCGGATTTGAAAGTCATGAGATGACTGGCTTCCCTGCAGACCGAGACAAAGCCTGCCCTGAACGCCTAGTAGTCTGACCTCTGCCGGGTGCAGAATGTGCTCAGGGTCTTCCTATAACCCTGAGTCTAAGTGGGGGTGGAGGTCCCTGCAGCTTAGGGAAATGGGGAGATCTTGGAGGAAGCTGAGCGCTGGACACATGCCAAGCTCCCTGTCCCTATGTTTGTGATAGGAGCCAACAGGTTCCCCTCTAAGGCTAAGGCTTTGATGAAAGGCTCCATCTCACCTGCAGGGTTAAAGAGCAGCCACATTCAGTCGCAGGCTGCAGGCAGTCTTGCGGGCAGATCCTGGCACAGCAGGTGGCCTGTTCTTCCCCTAGGGACAGCCATGTCCTTGTTGCTGGGGAAGCTCCAGAGGAGGTGGGGGCAGGTTTGAGGACAAAAGTCTCTGATTTGGGAGAAAGGTAAAAGGAGGGAGATTGTGCTGGTAATGAAGGAAGATGGAAGGAAGCATATGGAAAAGTTTACGCCAGCCGCATCATCCCACCTCAGCTGTGGGAAGAAAGGATTCATCCTCACGCAGTAGTCCTACAGGACACAGCCTAGCCATTGTTTTCTTAGAATTTTAACTTTTCTGTAATGGACATTTTCAAACCCATACAGAAGCCAAGGGGACAATACAATAATAATTGCTAGTATAATGATCCCCTGTGCTCCCAGCCCAGCCTCTGTGAGTTCACCGTGCAGCCGTCCTGTTTTGTCGGCAGCCCCCATCTCCCCCCAGCACACACACACACACACCCCAGCCAATTGCTGGGAAATAAACCAGCAAAACTAATGACCAGGGGGCCCAGTGCTCCTGCACCTGGAGCTCTCAGCCCTGGTGGAGCCCTTTCTGGTGCTGCTGGTGAGACTGTTGCCCAGCCTGCATCAGGCTGCAGCCCCAAGCAGCGGTGGCTGGGCAAGGTCCAGACTTCTGACCCAGAACCTGCAGTAGTAAACAGGTGCATCGCAGTCAGCTACTGCCTGGGACTTGTCACCCACGCAGAGATAACAAGAACTACTTGGGAGAATTCTACGGATTTCTCTTTAAAAAAATAAAGCTGACTAGAACCAAATCAAGTACTTACCCTCCTTATATGAGTTGTATTTTATGGGAACAAAATAGTTGATAAAACTAGTTTTCTTTCTCCGAAAATACACCAGCTAATAAATGAGGTAGAAATAATAGATCTAAAAATATCACTGTGTTGCTTCCCTTTTTCTAGTAATGGCCACATGGAGGTTGTTAAAGAAGAGATGCACTGATGTCACACACCTGCTTAGAGATGCCCACCTCCACCTGCCAGGTGACATCAAGAATAAGCCCACAGTTGAGTAAAGAAGCCTGCACTAAGGCTCACCAAGCTCAGAGACCCAGCTGCCAATCCACAGGTGCCACAGGGGGTGGGGACACAGAGACACCACCAGCAAGATCCAGGCTGGGACTGTGTGCAGGACAAGGGCCTGACTTTCTTGGGGAAGGGAAACAAGAACCTCAGACCAAAAAGGCTCAACAGACCTTGAATTTGTTGCAGTTTTACACTTTACTTATTTATTTATTCTTTGTCTTTTTGAAACAGGGTTTCAGTATACAGTTCAGGCTGGCCTTGAACTCACTTTTTAGCCCAAGCTGGCCTTGAACTCAAAACAATACTCCTGTCTCGGCCTCCTGAGTGCTGGGATTATAGGCTTCTGCCACCATGCCTGGCCTCACATTTAATTTAGATCCTGATTCAAACAGACAAGTTGTAAAAATTGTTCATAGAAAAATCTGGATTATATGAGCTCTAATTAGACATTTAATAGTGGTTATTATTTTTTAGGAATGTTAATACTGTTGGCTATGTTTTTAATGATTTTTTTATTTAGGGGAACATTTTCTGAAACATTTGTAGATGGATTATTATCCTGCCTGGGATTTGTTTCCAAGCAACCAGCTGAGGGTGGGGAGGTGCACATGAAATTGGACTTACTGAGCTTTGAATTTAAGGAGGTTGAGTGGTGGGTACATGATAATTTATTAAATTATTACATATTACTACAGTGTCCCCTGGACTTTCTGAAAATGTTTGAAAATGACAATTTTAAAAAGCTAAAATTGCGAGGAAAAAATCTGCAAAGCACACCCTTTTAAGGACCTCTCCCTTCTCATAAAAACTCATAAACACCCAGAAAGTCATGGAGAAATCAAATCTGCACTGAGAACAAATTCTCCCCAGCAGACTGCGCCGCGCAGGGTGGTGCCTCAGTGAAATGAGGTCGGATGGTGTAGAAGCCTCCCTCCTCCCTGACTGTCACTAGAAACTGTCACGATACTGTCATCTGAGGCTGTGGGACGCCAGTGCTACATTGTGAAATCGCACCCGGAAGGAAGGCAGTTTCTGCTGATGCAAACACTGTTCCCTAAGCTGAGCGCTGATTGGCATGAGTGATTCTGTGAGAGCTTCCAGTGGGCAGAACCTGGGAATCATAGCAACCAGGTGGCGAGGTCAGAGCTAGAGAAGGCTCCTGCGCTAACTGTTCAGCCCATGATGGGCATCAGTGGTGCCCCTGGATGGTCCACCTCACTCGTTGCCCCTCTGGCTCTGTGGTCAAACTGTAACAACACTATCGATGTCCTGGGACTGCCGAAGTCCTCCAAGCAGGCTTGTCCCTCGCCACACCCCAGCTTGCTTGCCTTGGCCCTTGGAAATCAGCTCAGCAGGTTGGAGAGGAGCTTACGATGGAGCCAGGGCTCCTGCTGGGAGGGCAGTGAGGCTGCCAGCCTCAGTGTTTCTGATCCAAGTTTCCGCGTCTCCCCCAGACTGTGGCTGTGGGAAAGGTCCGTGACAACTCCCCTCACTGGTGGGGACATAGGACATCCAGAAACCCTGGGACAGGACCAAAGCTGAGGGTGGCTCTGAGCTTCAGGCCTCAGGCAGTCAGCACTGGGGATGAAGCCAGCATGGCCACCAGCTGCTGAGGATGCTGAGATATGATGTCCAGAGTGTGTCACCAGCAGGTTCTGCCAAGGTAAGGCAGTCACAGAATACTCCTCAGGAGAACCCTATCTGGCAGTGCCCAGGCTCTCCATGCCCAGCACTGTACAGTCGGCCCCAGGCAGTTACCCCAGCTCTCCAGGGAAACAGCCCACAGCCCACTGTCCTTGTCCCATGTCCTGTGGCAAGGACACCTCTGCCATGGCCAGGCCCCACCTGCTCACCCCAGCTGCCGAGCAAGGTGGGAGAGAGAAGAGCAACCCAAAAGCAGCCACAGTCCTGAGCCTTGACGTCTTGCAGTCCTTGAACTGTACACTCCTGAAAATCACAACCCCAGAAAATCCCAAATGTCAAGATCTTGACATCAAACTCCCAAAGCCTCAATTCCCATTAGGGAAGAAATAGTCCATTTAAGAAGGGCACAAAGCAGAGTACAAAAGCCATATGGTGAGGCCCGAGCCCTGTTTAGACACGCATCACCAGGCAACACTGGTGTGCTTCAGGCTGGGGGATTCCAGGGCCTTCCAAAGAATTCAAGCCGCTCGTGCCTGAGGGCCAGTGAGCAGCCACTGGCTGGAAAATAGTTACACACACAGAGGGATGAGAAGACACAGGCTGCAGTTTCCACCCACTTTGTGGTCGATGTGTATGCCAGGCAGAGGGACAGAGCAGACCAGGGCAAGCAACAGGGATGCAGATGGGAAGAGGATGGGACAAGAGGCTCATACCAGGCGGATGGAGGATGGATTTGTAACTAATGTTCTCATCACAACATAGATTGGTTTCATATTCATCTTTCTGCCCCTCTTACAATCACCTTCTCTTTTAAAATGAAAATTGAGGTTTCCAGCATTTTGACTTTCAGGATTTAATATTGGGAATTATGAAGTCAGGATTTTGCCTTCAAAGGGCCAAAACCAATTAACCTATTCTGTGGCCTTTCCACTGTACTGATACCAGAGACAAACTCAAGGGCCTGCATTGCAGTACAAATAATCCGGAATGCATGCATTTTAAAATAGTCACTATCTCTCTAGCCTAATGTGTTTACTGTTTCTATAGTTTGTTCTTTTTTTTTTTTTTTTTTTTTTTTTGCGGTACTGGGGATCAAACTCAGGACCCTGCGCTTGCTAGGCAAGCGCTTATTCCACTGAGCTATATCCCCAGCCCTATAGTTTGTTCTTAATCAGAACTGTGCATAACATCAGCTTACGAGATTCCTGACAGCTTCACCATCCACTGTGCCTGTAGTACACATGGTACCCATCTGTCCCTCGTACATGCCAGACCAGCTCGGTCTGCCTCTGGGCCCCCAAGTCCTCCTGGGCGTGGCCCCTGCTGAGCTCCTGAGGATCAAACAAGCAGGAGAGCCAGGTGGGTGCTGGGCACAGCCTGCAGTACATAATGGAAAGCACTCCTGTGTCTCACCCCAGCTTCCAGGCAAGGTGGGAGAGGAGGCAACGGGTGCAGCTGTGACCTTTCTATGCCAGGCCAGTCCTGGGACCGTGCACCATGGAATAAGTGTAGTTTTCTTCCCCTCAACTATTCCTACTTTCCAAAAGGCAGTGAGACAGGGGCTCAGCAACGCTGGGCTGTGAAAAAGTTGATGTCAAGTTCAAGCCTCAGAAGATGGCTGGGATGCAGCTAGGGTCAGAGCGGTCATCTAGCACATGTGAGGGCCTGGGTTCCACTCCCAGCTCCTCAAGAAAGAAAATCAGAAACAGCCTCAGGAAAGCCTGTCTCTCCTCTAGCCTCAACTTTCAAATTATGCACTCTGGAGATGCTAATGCCATCTGTCTGGACAGCAAGAGGAAAACCAGCTTTGAAGACTGACGTGTGCAGTCTCCTCGGCTTGACCTCACTGTCACCCCCAGCTGCACTGTTCTGATGAGGACAGTGACATTGCAGATTCTCCAGAGCCTGCTTTCAGTCACCTTAATGTGGCAATGACCCTTGATTGCTTGGGAAAGACCCGCAGGTCACATGAGTCCAACGGGTACCAAGCATTGTTAGAGGGACCCTTCCTGTACTGACACTTGAGAGCCAGGGGCTGTAGCAAGCAGCTGGCTGCAGGTAAGTGGGCTAAGGACAGTTTGGCTGGATGTCCAGCTCCCAGGGGCCTGCAGATGGCAATGTCCAGAGCTCACAAGGTTATTTCAGCTCCGGAAGGATGGAAATCCCCCGCCTTCCCCAGATGTTTGTGGGACGGAGCTTCCTGCCCTGCAGCTGGTCCTCAAAGCTCCGATGAGTTTATCTTCAGATGTACACCCACTGAAGTCCCCTAATTGCTCATAGCTCCTGCACAGGGTCAATCTTCCCACTCCAGTGCTCTCCACAGCTCAAAGAGAGGTGCCTGGAAGTCCTGGATGCCTCTTCCATCCCCACCACTTAACTCCAGGCCTTCTGAAAAATGAGTCAGAAGATAAAGCAAGGGGTCTCAGAGGTCACCAAGACATCTTCAGTATTCCCTGTGGCCTGGGACTGCCCCAAACCTGCTGCACCTGGTAGGCTGCATAACTGGATGCTGGGCTATTGTCTCTGCAGGGTAGGAAGGGTTTTTGCCCTGGAGCATGCAGCAGAGTCCAATTTTCATCGCATTTCAGTTAGGATCTGAATGTGCCACCCCCTTCCATTGAGCTCCTCCTCCTCAGCATCCAACTCCAGGCAGAGCAGCTGCTTTGGGGACTCAGGGGATGGCACAGCACTAAAGTCACAAGGCATGGGGAGCAAGCTGATGCTGTGCCATTTTCTGTGGGGCTTTTCCCCTGGCACTGGGGAAGAAGCTCACCAACCCCAATACTAAGCACATGCTCTGCCACTGCACTCCACTCCAGCCCTCCTAACTGAAAACCAACCAGCAGCTAAACTTGGCAAATTTTTAATACAGATTTCATTGTGGGTACTTATAAAAATGTGTCCTAAATAGAGGAGCAGCCTCACACCCAGAGGGTAAACTGTACCCTTACCTGACAGATTAAAGGTCAAGTTGGGTGGCCCAGGGGTACAGGATAGGGTAGGGTAAGGTAAAGTAGGGTAGGGTAGGACAGGATTCGATCAGATCTCCGCACTCTGGAAGACTGAGGCAGGAGGATCAAGTTCAAGCCCAGCCTTGGCAACTTAATGACTTAGCTAGACCATGTCTCAAAATTAAAAATTCTTTTCAAAGGGCTAGAGTTGTGGTTCAGTGTGAAGGCTATGGGTTCAATCCCTAGTACTACAAAAAAAAAAAAAGAAGGAGAAAGAGGAGGAGAGGAAGGAAGGAAGGAAGGAAGGGAGGGAGGGAGAGAGGGAAGGATGGAGGGAAGAAGGAAGGAAGGAAAGAAGGAAGGAAGGAAGGAAGAAAAAGCAAAAAGAAAAGAAGAAAAGCAAAGGCTCCCTTGGAGAGCTTCATGGAGCCTCTTGCAGATGGTCATTCCCATGCTCCAGCTGCAGAGAACCTCAGGGTCGTTGGCTATGACCCTTCATTCCACAAGGGTAAAGAAATCAGCTCCAGAAAGTTTAAGCAACTGGACCGAGTTGAAACATCCGGTTGGCCACAGAAGCCAAACTAGAAACCATGACATACATGCCTGTGTATGTGTGAGCAAGGGTATGTATTTATGTGTGTGTTTGCCTGTGTGCCTATGTGTGTGCTCCCGTAGGTGACCATTGTGTTTTTCTCCAAGTAACTGCTTGCAGAAAGCTCATGCCAGGGAAATGATCTGAATTATGAAACTCACATTAGTGTCATGGAACCATTATTGAAACAAAGGCAGAATATAACATTAATCCAAAAATAATAACACAGTTAAGTTCGCTGTCATGTAACTACATGATAATGTGTTGCACATAAATTAAATTGTGTTGGCCAAGAGTCTATGCACAGCCAGAAAAACATTGTTTCCCAACACTTAACAGGAGAAACCCGCCTCCAGACTGCAGATGCCCTAGCCAGGGGGAGCCAGTGACCCACTGAGCAGCCCCAAGAAGCCACCCGGGCAGCACATGGATGGCCTTCTGATCTCAAATATTTCCCCGTCTTTTCCAACTTTCTATAAGAGTATAGATAGTGCGTTTTTGAACTGGAATGAACACGTGACTTTGTCACTAGAGATGTGCGCGTGGCCCCAGCCTGGGGCATCTGGAGCCTTTGCCTGCCTCCAAGCTTTGGCGCCTGGACGGGCCCCCTTTCTTGTAGTCTGCAGCTTTACTCTGCACCCCACATGCAGCTGGCCGTCAGAGAAAGCTGTGTTTCCTGACTTTCTGGGGTTCTAGCCTTGTCACCCCCAAGTGGCCTGTGTGGTCCTGGTGGCAGTCCTCAAACAATTGTCCACCCCCACCCCGGACATCCCTGACCCTGAATTCCTCCTTGTTTACTTCCCTAAAGCCCAAGGAGAATTCTCAAGCTTCTGGCCTCTGCTCTGACCTCCTTGGCCCCAGCAAGGGCCTGCTTGGAGAGGGCCCAGCAGAGGCCTGGGTGGTGGTAGCAAGCCTGGGCCTCCTCCCAGCATCTCCCTTGCAGACACAGCTCTGGCACAGGGCACCATGAGGCCAGCTCTAATCCATGGTCACCTAGGTGAGGTCTGGGGGTTTTGGAAAGCTGCACATTGCTGGCATCTGCTCTTTATTTTCATAACTCAGAGGTGTTTACTTGAGCAACACCCTAAGGCTTTGGTTAGTGGTCATGGCGTGTTACAAGGGGATCAGCCATGTCCTCCCTTCTACACAGGACAGGGACACTTACCACAACACCGAGTCTGCAGCAATAGTAGGGATGGGGCAGGGGTGCAAGGAGTAAGCCAGTGTCCTGGGTCAGGGAAGTTACTTGTAGCTGCTCCGAACCTCTCAGGAAAATGCACCAGCTGAGTTCCAGGACCACTTCAGACACATGTGCCTTACCTGCTCTCTGGTGCTTTCAGGAGCCTCAGGTGCTTTGCAAAGCACATGTAAGGTTGCAGGTGAGGAGAGGGACAGGTGTGCAAGGAGTCAGTGTAATGATGACCCGGGCCGCCCAGCTGGGGTTATGGTGCTGAGGGCAGGCAGCACGTCTTCCTGGGAAAGCCCTGGCTGGGCTGGATCTGGAAGTGAAACAGAAGCTTCCAGGCAAGGAGGCAGGGCTGTGTGTGAGCACAGGGTACACCCTGACACCCAGGGGGCACAGGGGCACAGCACAAGAAGCAGGGGGTGGCCACTGCAGTGTGATTAATGTCTGGGCAGGCTGGGGGCTCCAGGTTGGGAGGGGCAACAAGGGACAGGGAGCAGTCAGCAAGGCACATTCGCACCCCAGCACCCTCTGCTGCTAAGTCAGGAGCTCTGGTTCTTGAGAGCCTTCCCTTTGGAGAATCACTAGCCCGGATAAGTGGAAAATCCTCCATGAAAGCCCAGAGCCCGGGATACCCAGGGTACACTCTGTAGTTTGCAACACTCAAGGTCACCAGGGCCAGGCCCAGGGGCTACTCCCATGTCCACTCAGCAATAAACCATGACTCTCACTCTGAAGCCATTTTGTCTTACTACTCTGAAGTCCCTCCTTGCCATGGTCTGAGGTGTACTGTGAGACCCAGGGCCACAGCGCAGAGGTGGCGGGTTGGGGATTGAGGAGTCTGGCCTGACTCCAGCTTTGCGCCCTTTGCCCCCACAAGTGCCCCGCCAGTGAGGCCTCAGCGAGGGGTCATATTCCAGAAATCTGAAAAAAATTCAAAATTCAACACCCTCTAGTCATAAGCACTTTGGATACTGAACCTGGAACAGACTACAGCTGACCCGGGAACTGATTTCCTCACACCAACCCTAGCAGCGGGAAGTCTGAGCTTGGAGGCGCTGGGTGTGCCCTGGGCCTGTGATGCCATCTTCTCCCTGAATCTTCCCTCTGTCTGTGTCCAGTCCCTTGCTGCAAGGACATAAGTAGTGTGGGAGGAGGGGCCACCAAGACCTCATTCCTGTGTGACCCCAAAAGAGCTCATCTCTCATCAACCACGCGGAGCAGGTCTGCACCAACCTCCCACGCCCAGCTTCCTGGAGTATAGGGTCAGAGAGTGTGGCCTTGTCCTCTGCGGTCCGGCTCCTCTCCAGACACTGGAGCCCATTCAGCTTGGGCTGGCGCACCAATCTAGGCCGGAGCAAAGAACCTGGGCTGTCTTGCTCAGTCGTCCCTGCCCTCACCTGTTCTTTCCCAACTCAGCCCTGAGTCCCCAGGCTGTCAGCGATTGTGACTCAGCTCTCTGCGCTGCATTTTAATGCTGATGCCAGGGATGCTCCGAAACCTCAAGCAGAGGTGTCTGGGGTGCTGAGAACGCTTGGCTCTTCTGGGTTGCGAGGGTTGCAGCAGTCCCTGTCCCTAGGCATCTCCCCCAGGAATTCCTGGGCTCTATGGAAATGGCCTTGGCTAAAGCAGAGTGCTACAAGAAATGCCAAGTGGCTGTCAGGACAGAGGCTGGAGTAAGCTGAGCCTTGTCAACCAGCTGTCATCAGGGCACAGCCCTGAGGATAGCAGTTCCAGCGCAGGGTTCAGGAAGCAGGGCCTTGTGCATCCTCCAGCATGGCTCGGGTGTCCACCCGGGTACAGCAACCTGGCTTCTCCACAAGCAGTCTGTGACTGCTGAATGGAGTACAGGGGTCCCTCCAGGGCCACCACACACCAAATCTACAGATGGCCAAGCCCTGTCTAACCCTCTTAACCTCTGCATGAGCCCACACCACCTCCTGTAGCCAGGAGGACCTCAGCGCCCTCTCCCACAGAGCCTGTACCCAGGGCTCCCAGCCCCCTCTGACCTGGCCCCAGAGTATACAGCCGTACCACCCCATTTCTCCCCACTGTGGTGAGCACAGAGTTCACCCGGTCACAAAGGCAGGGACAGCTGGCTTACAATAGGGCAAACCAGCTCAAGCAGAACAAGTGGGACCAGAAGTACTGTATGGTGCAGCAAGTTCTGGAAAATATGTCCACTGCAGCTGCTGCCAAGACAACCTCGCCCAGACCTCCTGGCCGCTCCCTTGAGGACTCTTCCCGCTCCTCCCACTGCTTTTAGAAGAAGAAGAATAGAAATAGTTTCTAATATGATCCCGGAACTCTGGGAGGCTGAGGCAAGAGGATTAAATTCAAGGCCGGCCTGGGCAACTTGATGACTCAGAAAGATCTTGTCTTAATTCATTAATTAATTAACAAGAGCTGGGGGTGTGCCTTAGTGTGAAGAACCTGGGTTCAATCCCCAGAACTACAAAAACGAAGAAAAAGAGAGAGAGGGAAAGGCAAGGAGAGACAGCACAAGGAGCCACAGGAGAGCGGAAAGCAGGAGAGCCCAGCAGGGCGACCCCTCCGCTCTCGGTGCACAGAACATGGGTGCAGCCCGGTGACCCAGGAGACAGAGTGAGCACTGAATCCTGCACACACTGGCTGCAGATACTACATGCAGTGCCAGCTCTGATGTCACTCTTGTGTGCACTGTCCACCTGCACAGGTGCTTCCTTGGACACCAGTTGCCAGTGTGGGTTCAGGGGCCACCCAGCCCCACCCTGCAGCCCAGGTCAGAACCACACACACACACACACAGAAGCCTGGCCTCCTCTGTCACATTCTCTGCCCCAGGCTCTGGCAGTCTAGGAGGCCAGCTGGGACACACCTGGGGCTACAAGGCCACCTGCAACCTCTATGGCCCTCACCGGGACTAGTGGGTGATGACACAGCCTCTGGGCAGCAGATCAGATTAACATCTCTGCAGAGAGAGAGAGAGCCAGCGCCCTCCAGAACAGCGCTGTGGTTTCTGCTGGGCATCTCCTGGTGGATCTGAACACTCAGCTTCTCTCAGCCATGGGGAAATGGACTGTGGGCTAAAGGGGTCCAAATATAAACCCACGATCCGGCATTGTCACTGCACTCTCAGTGGCAAACACAGTCTACAGTGTCCTGGCCAAGTCCATCCTGGAAGACTGAGCTGCCACTTTCTTGCCATATAAATTGATTTTTCCAATTTTAATTTCTATTAGTCACATTCATGGTGGGGAGTTGGTATATGCACTTAACACATCTTAATTCCTTTTTATAGTGAATTAGAGAAGAAGCTGAGCTGCTTAGGTAAAGGTTTCCAAGGGCTAAGCCTGGTTGGTAGAGATGGATGTACATTGCTCTCTCATGTGACAGTATGGTCCAGTGGACAGAGCATTGGGCAACACTGTGCTGACGGACCCAGCCAGTCACCACCCCACACTGAGGACAGGGATGGGCCCAGTGCTCAGCTACTAGAGTGTCTCTTGGTCTTTCTTATTCCAAGGCCCTCTAGATGATACTGTAGCGAGAATACAGCAGTTTTCAGGGAAGAAAATTGTCCCGGCCCGCGGGTAGTCAACGAAGGCTCTAAAGAGAGGGGGAGCGGGATAATAGGGAGACAAGCAACACGAGAAATGGAGGCAAGACAGGATTCTGATCAAGCCTCGTTTATTGAGCAGAAGTCTCGGGTTTATATACAGTGCAGGAGTGGGGATTGACGTCAATAGGTAACCAGGCAACGGAGGGAGGTCCAGACATCACGCGAGGGTGGTCAGAGCATCAGGCGATATTACATCATTACAGGAAGTTGACCATATATAGAGATCTATTATATAATTACAGGAAACTAACCATACATGGAAAGTACAGGAAACTGACCATATATGGAAACTGAAACTAAAATTTCAAGATGGCTGGTAGCTTACAAGATGGATGCAGACCGCAGGTCTCTCAGCAGTACAAGATGGATGCAGACCACAGGTCTCTCAGCGGTCTCCCACAGGTCCCCTTTCTTTATTTTATTTAATAAAAGACCAAATCTCCTTGAGGGGACTGTGCCTATCTTAGGTCAGGTTGCCTTCACGTGGAACCAAACTATACCTTACCCGTCACTGGAAAGCAAGGCAGCAAAAGGCCTTGTTCCTGTCTTAGGCGGTAGTTGATAATACACGTGAGCTTCCAGTTGCCCATCTCTGGCTATCCAGTCCAGCGCACCAAGGTGAGAAAGCTGAAACAGCCCATTGATCTTACTGGGCATTATTAGAATTTGCTTT
>PVLD010016902.1:0-14681 GCA_004027595.1 Dinomys branickii
GGGAGGGGAGGAACAAAACTGTTCGAGGCTAGGTTTTCTGAAACTCTCACCTACTCGATGCAGTTCACTTGATTCCACATCTCACCTGACTTCTCAGCAATATTTAATCATCGATTTGAATATTATGAAGGCTACAGGCTTTATAAAACATACAAGCATGCAAATACACACCCATTCACACACACACACACACGCACGCACGCACACACTGGTGAATGTGCTCATAAAAATATGCATTTGCAAAGAATTTGACAGAAGTTGGAGGGAGGAGGATTGAAATAAGAGAGAGGAGGGGAATTTCTATAACACAAAAAAAGACCTAATGAAAAAGCATAGTAATTCTGAGTTATGTACCTATCTCAGTCTGATAAAGATTTTGGAAAACTGCAGGCAGTATTTGGGTACTGTACAAACAAATATGTATTGATGTGTTGTTGTTTTAAAGACATATTTAAGCTATAATATCACTTTATCAGAAAAGCAAACTAATAATTCCACAAAAAGTATCAGCTTTGGGTTAAAGAATTGATTTGTTTAGGAAGTATGTACTATTATGAATTTGAGTGAATAATTTAATATTTGTAAATTTCAATTATTTGTGTAAAGTTGCCTGATTTGGAGAATTAAAGGATAACTTATGCAAAGGAATGTCATGTACTCAAATAACATACCTGAATAGTAGCTACATACACAAATAATATTGATGACCACTGCTTCTAGTTCAGTCTTAGAGATCTTTCAAATGCGTATTTTCCTGTTTTATTCTTTACCTCTCTAAAATATCTAAAAGTTTAAGAAATTAGTCTTTGACTCAGATTACCTTTGCAGCAATGAAATAAACATTTACCCCTCAGAAATTTCAAGCACCAGTGTGCGCTGTTTATTTTACAAAAAGCTTAGTGTTGGGATTTACAACTTATACACCAGTAACACATATGGGAGGTAAGTTGCACCTTCTGAGCAATACCAGAACAGTTTCATTATCAAATTTTAGGTGAGAAAATTGGCTAAAAGCTTAAGATTTTCTTAATTCAAGAAGGTCAATGGTAAATAAATTGCAGAAATCTCTACATTCAAATTCTTTTTCAAAAAACATATTGTGACAAAATAGTGATGAAAGCTTTTTAAAAAATTACTTAAACCTTTGGGTGATTTTTCACGAAATGTTCTAGTTTAGGAGTTAATTCTTGGATAAAAGAATATATAAATAATACATTTATTCATGTTTTTCAGGCACCACCTAGATATACACGAAAATATTTAATAAAGAATGGACATTGCAATTCCAAAAAGGTGTGAACTTAAATTTATTGACTCAAAAAGTGAGCTGACTTCCAGACATTGAAGATACAGTAGAATAAAAACATTATCTTTGCCTTCATAGAGCTAATAGTCTCAGTATGACAGACAAAAATATTTTCACTTAGGCCAGATGAATTGGCACAGGCTTGTAATACCAGAACTCAGGAGGCTGAGGAAGGAGGAGGTTTGAGGTCAGCCTGGGCTACAGGAGTTCAAGGTCAGCATGCACTACAGACCAGGTAAATAAAGGAATTGCAAAGGTGTTATTATACCATATTATTGTGTGGAAGTTTTTGATAATGCAACATAGAGAAAGAAAGTGAGGCAGAGAGCCCAGGAGAAAGCATTCTAGGAGAAAGCATTCAGCTCAGTAGATGTAGCATAGCTGAAGTCTCAGAAGAAATGGAGGCCTGAGATAGAACCCATGACCCTACTATACTCAGAGGTCAGTGACAGGATTACATAGAATTCATAGAATTATAGATCAGTGTACGAACCTTTTGCAGATCTTTATAGTGATATCTTTAGACATTGGAGTGAGATATGGGATGGCCCCAATCTCTGCGAACTAATGTTACCTTATATACAAAAAGAGGTGCGCAGATGTGGTTAAGGAAGCTGAGATGCGGATGGAGACGATGATTCTACCTAGGTAAGCACTAAATACAATCACAAGACCTCTTAGAAGAAGGAAGCTGAGGAAGTTTTGGCCCAAAACCAAGCATGTGATGGGTAAAATATGATGCCCTGGTGCTGACTTCGGGCAAGAAAGACCCAGAGACCAAGGAATGCAGCTCTAGGAACTTGACTACACAATTCACCAAGTGAGATATACCAATGGCTATTAAGAAGACAAAAGGAAATCAACATGCTTATTCATTGAGGCCATGCAAATTAAAGCTACAACAGAAACCCATTCCATTTCATTAGGACATTTAAAATTGGAGAGACTAAAGAAATTTTAAAGTAAAAATACTGTGAAACAACTTGGATTCCCATAAAGATCACAAAAGGTAAATTCATACAAGATCTTGCAATATTATGTGGTAGATTTTTTTAAAATGTTAAAAATATACTTAATATAAGATCAGGCAATTCCACGCTAGTTGCACATGAAATTAATCCAGAATAAACTGCATGCAAATATTTGTAGTAGCTCTGCTGACAACTATCAAAAGCAGTAAATAACCCTGATGGCTATCTGTGGATAAAGTTGATAAAAAATTGCATTGTACTCATAAAATTGAATGCTACCTTAACAGTGGATTTTAGCAAAAAGATTCTCAAAAACACTGTAAAAATAATTAAAATCATTAAAAATAATTTGAAAAAATACCCATTCTTTTGTATGAACTCAATACCAATAAAATTAATAAACTTTTGGAACAAGCAGGAATGTGATTAACCAATGGTGGTCATGCATCAGTGAACTCTTCTATTCGATAAAAATGTGGTACATCATAAGTTGGATGTTGCTTAGGTATACAGTTGTCAAAAAGTGTTGAGTTGTGCATTTATGATCTGTAGTTTCCTCCTGATAAATCTTATTTCAATAAGAAGTGTAAAAATAAGCTTCACATGTTTGAAATAGAAATACTATTCTATGAATAATTGCCTATTGTTATTTCCTACCCACTTACTAAGGTTTTGGATATTCCAGACTCTGAGATGGATAATTATTTTTCTTTCAACATTTATTACCAATTTGAACATGCTTTGAAATTTTACTAAAATACAGACAATTCTAAGTTTATAATGAAAGATCTTTACCTAATTACAATTGAATCCTTTCTTCCAACCACAGATTATGGAGACACATCCTAAAATGTAATTCTAAGAAACCTATAGTGTTAATTCTGTACTATTCAAAATTATTAAACTATGAAAAACTATTTCAGACTTTACCATAACTTTATAGAATATATAAATTTATTTAACAGAGAAAAACATTATTTATCATATATACTATCTTCTGCACACCTGAATATTCCAGTAGCACAACAATATTTAGCTCCTTTCCATTTGTACATTTTATAACATCATCTCATTTTTCTCTAATGAAGCAACACTGTATGTCCAAAATCACAACTAAATTATCATCTTTCTTTTCGCTGTAGTACTAAAAAAATTATTTGTCAAACTTTTAAAAATCAAAAGAAGAATGCATGTTTTAAGGATTTGAACAAAGTGAAATATCTAAGTTTGCATTTTTTCTTCTTTTCTAAACTTTTATCTGTACATGTTTGCAGGAATGATTGTATGCACTGTAGAGGATTGTGACAGAGACCACTTTGAAGCAGCACTTAGGCTGCTCGAGTAGGCTTCAGAATTAATCAGCTGGATTTCTATATTAACGTATGAGTCTGTCCCAGACCTAGGTGAATTGCCCTAAGAGACAGCAGCTGGTGTTCTGAAAATAGAACTCTCCACACCAGCGGTCACAGTAGAGACCTATAGTGAACTGTGACAATGTGACATCTCTGAAAAGAAGATAATGCTGTGCCTGCAGGTGCTGACACTTCCTCAGACTTTCAAGGTGAATACTGCCAACTTCAGAGATCAAATAGCTCTCACTTTAAGCGAAGATTTAATGCTTGGAATGCCTTTGTTCCATTTCTCAAGGCTTTGCTAAATTTCACAGCTTTGCCACAGATGTTCCCTACATTTCCTTAAACCACCCTGATATGTTAAGAACGCAATAAATACTGACAAGCCTCGAGAAGTTTTTGCCTTAGCCACAAGAGCTCTGACCTTCCTGGACTCCCAGAAACCATATTGCATTGTCTTTTATTTTAACATTTGCCGTATGCTTGTCTATAGATAGGGAGAATGACCGGCTCTCAAACAGATGTGCACACGTGCATAACACAGTCACATTCTTGTTTTCCCCTTTCCTCCACCTGCTGAAGAACTGTTCAGTGGGCTCCAATCTTCTGTCATATATTAAGGCATATGGTGGAAAGACCAGAAAGAAAGAAAGAAAAGGAGAAAGAAAGAAAGAAAGAAAGAAAGAAAGAAAGAAAGAAAGAAAGAAAGAAAGAAAGAAAGAAAGAAAGAAAGAAAGAAAGAGGAGGAAGGAAGGAAAGATGGGAGTTAGGGAGAGAGGGAGGGAGGGCAAGAGACAAACGGCAGTACAGCAGGGATCTCGGATGACCAGTTGTTTACGAGAAAAACAAAAAATTCCACGAGGCAGCTAGAACCTCAGCATTTATTGATTGAGGAGGGGATTATTGAACTAATAAGGATCTTGCCCTGGAGTATCGCTAGTCTTGGTCTTGGCCTTGGTTTTGGTTTGGTCTCGGTCTCAGTCTCAGTTTTAGTAGGTGGGAGAGATGGCCCACCCCTAACGAAATGATAGGGAAATCTCAAAAAGGTGATACCAGTTGTCCCAAGGCTCTATTCAACCTCTGTAAAAGTTGCCATTGTAAATTTTTGGTTCCCAAAATCTACCCCCTTTTATTTCATTTATTTATCTTATAAGATCTGACTAAATTAATTATCATATAAGAATTGAAATAGAAAGACCAATATGTCAACGAACATAAATTATACTTTGACATAATTAATTATAATTAAATAATTATACTTTTTATCCTACACTGTCAAAGTCACTTTTAGATACATTTAAATATGATGCCTGCACTGCACTACTATATTTTCCAATAGTTTCTTTTCTTTCTCTTTTTAAATATTATCTTCTCTAATTTGGATATATGTATATGTGTGTGTGTGTGTGTGTGTGTGTGTGTGTGTGTATATATATATATATTTCATGTAAGAGAAGTCATGTGAGATTTAAACTGTGAGACTGAGTTGTATCACTTAACATTATGGTCTCAAGGTGCATTCATGCACATACAAATTAAAGTTTATATTTCTAAAGGTAGAGTATTACTTTATTGTACATACATACCACTTTTCTATCCATTCATTGCTGAAGGACATAAAGGCTACTTTTAAGATTTAGCTATTATGAATTATATTACTATAAATGTGTATATGCATGTATCACTGTGGTATGATGTCTTTAACCCTTTAGGGAAGATGCCTAAAAGGGAACTGGTTGATACTAACTAGGCCACCTATGTCTTACATGTTTTCCCTGTAACACAACCCTATTTTTGACAGAAATTCACTAGGTAATGGTTTTTAGTCTATTTTTCCAGCATCATCTTTTTTTTGGGGAAAGGCTGTTCCTCTAGGAGAAATCTATAGTAGAAGAAACATGAAAAGTAGATTTATCCAGTACTCTTGAATTTATACATCTGGCATCAACAATAAAGATGGTGCAGTGTGCAAAGAGTTAGCAGTAATGTTCCCTTCAACAACTTCTCTACCCTTTGGTAATGGCCTGTGATGCTTTCGTTCCCAACTGTCTCAGGATATCAATAAGCAGTTCGTTTCAGATATTCCCAACCGAATTTCTTATCTTCCTACACAAGTTTTATTCACTTTTTCCCCATTGCAGTGGGTGGTCAGCTCCATATGTTCAATTTTCCATTGTTCCTGTTTTGATCTAAGGTGCCAGCAACTCTAAACAGAACTACAGAATCACAGCCTAAGTTCAACAGTCACTAGTGATTTTAAGTTTAACTTAGCACCTCAACCTTAAAGCATGTTTGCTCATAACTTTTAGTAACTCTCTATGTAACCCTTGAGGGAATACCCCGACTCCTTAAAAGATGTAGGCGTCTTTCTCTCTTTTGATCCTTCTTGCCTCTCTAGCCTCAACAGCTAACATCGGCTGTATCTTTGGGGCTTCGAAAATTCAGGTGTATTCCTGTCTTAGGACATTTTGGGGGTTCTTTCCACTTCCGCGTGGGGAATATGCCAGATATCTTTTTTCTGATGTTATCATCACTCTCAATTTTGGAGATAAGTCCAATCTTTTCTGTAAGATTAAACCCCTATGGTCACCCTATTTAGTTGTGCAGTTTGAAAATTCCTCCGTCGTGCTACCCAAAACACACATCTTCAATCCTTTTCCTCTACTGCACTCTCTTTCAGATAACTTATTACCTTGTAAGAAAACTGTACCATAGACTTCTTTCCTATGTTAATTCTTCATTGCTTACCTGCCCTTACAACAATGTAAAATCTTCCAGGGCAGGGAGTTTGATTATTTTATTCACTACGTTATCTCACATTCACTGTTCATGACTAACGCATAATAGACACCTAACAAATATTAGTAGAGAACATGAATAAACTGCCACTCTGTTGAGACAATGAGCCATTTGAAAGAAAATACTAAAAGAGATAGACATATTTCCCATCAAGAAAACTATGGGAGTATTGCACCTAAAATAATGGAATTAAAATGAAGGGATAACAGTTAACTTGTAATGTGTGACATTTATATACTTACATTCAAAATATAGCAATTACCCTGAACATTAACGTTTTTGTAGTTAAAGGACTGTCAATCACTTTTATGCTGTGGGTTGACTCCTACAGGCACTCTTTGAGCATGTGGCCTTACTTAAAGCTTTTCTGTAAGTTATTCTTCACTTGAATTCTAAATCTTGTTTTAGGTCCCCCAAATCCAAGCAAGCAAAATGCACTTTCAAAAGAATTGTTAATGCATTAGTAGTCTGCAGATGACAAATGCCACGGTTTCTAAAAGAACAGAGAGCATATCATAATGATTAAAAACCAGTGTGTTTTATACACTATTGGGAATTTTTTTGGTATTCCTTGGAAAAGTGAAGAGATAATATGTAAGCATTTCACATATTGTGACTATCACTTGCGAGTATGGTACGTGTTAAGTAATTCTGTAAATAATTGAAAACCGACTTCATGGAAGATACTGGGTTACTCATTGGTTTTACGGAGGGAAAGATAAGTGCTGGGCTCAAGGCACTGATCATCAGATGCAGAAGCTACATGCAAAATGGATAATTGTATTCTAGTCTTACAGATGCAGTTATAACAGTGTAAGTGGTTTAAACATACAGGAAAAAGCCTTTAATAGTAATCAGCTGTTACATAATGGGATGGCCTCAACCTCAATAAATCATTAATGGGAATGAGAATTGTCCCTTAGAGAGGTGACAAACATTAGGAACATGATCACAAGAGAAAGTATAAGACAGGGTGAAAAAATTAGTATGGAAATAAAGATAAAAAGTAAGGCAGAGAATTGTAGGAAAATCTGGAAGCAATTTGAGATTAAAAGGTCAATTTGAGATCTTCAGGTAGTGTACACTATAAACAACTTGTGATATATGTAATTAGAATATTTTCAAGACATTGAAAACCACTAGGACATGTAAAATTCCAGTAAAGAATAGATGATGACCCTGCTAACTATTTGAATAAAATTTTCAAAATATAAAACTTTTTGTTCTTGGAAAGAATATTTATTTTTGATAGACTTACTTTGTGGTCTTATTAACATAGAAGCAGCTGATATAACTCAAAACTAAAGCTGCAGCATCAAGCAAAATTTATGCCGCATTGACAGTGTGGCCTAGTTGTGTGGTTGGTGGGTAACTACTGATAGATTTTAAATCACACTTGGAATTCAGAAAGAAGACTGTGATGCTTGTGTAGAGGACTGAGACTCCTGGCTTCACACTAGTTGTTTTCTGTCACGGAAGCCAGAGTGGAGTGGAACAGGAGATATGAAAACAGCTTATGAGTTAATATATTTAGGACACACTAGTCAATTGGATTTTAGGGTGAAGAAGTGGATGGAGTCTAGCAAGAGTCTCAGTTTTCTCACCTGAATGACTTAATGGTTATTGAGATCATTAACTAATATTGTGTTAGTATAGCAGCAGTGAAGATGTTAACTTCTGTGTTACAGATTTTGCAGTGGAAGTGTTTTTAGGTAGTTGTTGATGCTACTAATTTGAGAACTATGAACATGTGTATAAATGTTGAAAAGTTGGCAGGAAATGACGTTACTCAGAGGTCCCTGAACAGCTATAATAAGCACGAGGAAATACATTTTTCACTATATTGTAATAACAACATTAAGTAAGTGGCACAATGAGAAAACCTGGTTGATGCTTTGAAAAATCACTTTTATTTGATTCTCATACTGAAAATACAAATTATATAAAAGCTGCTTATTATTTACTAACTTAATGAAACTACTAAATTTGAAACCTGTATTTAACTTGGTAGCAGTGTAGGTCTCATTTCTACTCAATTTTAAAATATTATTGTCTACTGTCTCCTGGATTTTATGAAAAGTAGAAAGTAAGGCAAAATTCCTTAGTAATTCTTACCAACTTTTAATTTAATACCATACAACGGCACAATACCAATATTTATATAATTTTTCAATAATTTATTTGATACATATTTAATTACTTTCCTGTATAAACCGTGAAATATGGACTGAATAAGAATACAGTGGTACAGATTCTTAAATGGATAAACTTATGTTCAAGAGTATTTGTACAGCTATAGGACATGACTACAGCATTCTGTAATAGTTCAACTGTCTGTCAAATTGGTGAATGTAAATACTCTCATCAAAATTTGAGTATAAAATTTAAGTATAAAAATTGAAAAATGTAGAAGCAATTGAGATTTCACAATTAACATTTCATAAAATGATGTTGAAATTTCAGGCAAAATTGAGTGAGAAAAAAATGAAAATTTCTGCACTCAGGCAAGGGAAACCATGTAAAAAATGAACTGTGGGATAATTAAATATTAAAGCAATTCATGCGATTAGCTGGGTTTGTATGACCTCGAATATAAGGTTGAACCTGTAGAAGCCTGCTTTCAGGAAAGAAGGAAAGTGTCCCTTTATTACACAAATCTGATGTTCATGTAGCATTAGGAACCACATCATATACCTGTTAAGAGACTGAACTTGGAATCAGATTCACACAGCCTCCTTCACACATGCAAATTTTTTTCCCACTCTGTGCGTTTTTATCCACTATGTTGGCTGTTGTCTTTATTATGCACTAAATGGTTATTTTATGAAATCTCAATTGCCTGTTTTTGCTCTTACATGTAATTTTAGGACTTTTTAAATAAGAAAACTTTTCCCAAACCAATGTTATGGTTTTTTCTTTTGTGTTTTCTTCTAGTAGTTTTCCCTTTTCATGTCTTTTCAATACTTGAAACACTGTTTCAGTGTTTAATCCATTGTGAACTGACTATTTTGTGACATATATACACACAGCAGAATACTATAAACTCATAAAATGAACATAATTCTACTAATTGCAGAAACAGAAAAATCTGGAGGACATTGTGCTAAATGAGTTAAACCAGGAAAAGAAACACAAATGCTCACCCTTCATCACACTCATTTGTAAATGTTAGAGAATTTAATTCAAAGAAGTAGAAAGTAGAAGAGTGGTTACCAAAAAGAGGCTGTGCAGGGGAGAGGGGAGGGTATGGAAAGACGAATAAAGCAGTGCAAAGTTATTAAACAGGTAGGCTATAGCCAGGCCTGGTGTTGCAAACCTGAAATCCCAGCACTCAGGAGGATGAGGTACGAGGATTGTTATGAGTTCAAGACCAGCCTGGGCTACAAATGAGCTCAAGGCCAACCTGAACTGCATAGCAAGATCCTTTCTCAAACAGACAAAAAATAAAAAGTAGGTGGGCTAGGTTTCAGTGTTCTATAATGTAGTGGATTGAATATGATTAATGGTATTTTATAAACTATTGCAAAATAACTCCAGGAAATATGATTGTCACACTGATGATGACAGAAATATGTATAAGTACGTATACGTATTAACTACCATGATGTGATGATTAAACAAAATAGTTCTATCAAAACATCATGCCATACACTGTAAAGATGTACTATTACTATGTATCATTTTGAAAAATATCATACACAAATTATCAAATCCAAATGAGAGGAGGTGATTGATTCATAATATGTTTTATATGGTAATAGTAGAAATAGTTGCTGTAGATTGTAAATATTTTGTTCATATTCAGTAGCACAATTTAAAATGTTTACTAAAATATTTTAGTCGAGAAAATTCTCATTGCATTGCCAATATTTTAAAATCACATAACTATAGGTCACATGTATTTGACAAATTTATTGAAAAAGCTTATTTAAAAAAGAATTGACAGGTCTCTCATGTGGAAAATAAAGTACTGTTAATTTTGGGAATTCCAAAGGAATGAAAAAACTAGATTACCAAATTACAGGTTAGCTCACCTCGAGATTTACCAAAGAAAAACATCTGTAAGTATATGTATCAAACAATGCACTTTTTAGGCAGAATTTTATTCAATAAATCATTTTCATTTATTTTTCTCACAATACCATTAGAGGAGTTTTATCGCTAGGCTTTACCAGGTGCTTTATATTCTGCCAATTATAGAATATTCTTCAGCATGAGAAATGTTAGATTCTGTAAATAAGGATTTGAATGAGCTATTAACAACAATGGAAGTAATCTGAACAAACACTATGTGCTATGTGTTTTATACATCTTTTACTAAATTTCTTCATAGGAGCAGAAATATAGATATTCACATTACTTTTTTTCTTTACTTTTAATATGGATAAAAAATGACTGAAACAAATAAACAAGAAACAAATACAGGGCTAACGTATGCCTTTCTATTTATATTGCAATGTGTTAAGAATACATTGAAAAGCCAAAGCTGTATTTTCTTATCCAGAAAACTAGGGGCAATTAATATTTTCCTGTTATATCAATTACAAAAATTATCTTATAGTTAAGTTATAGTTGCTGTTACTGTTTTATTATTTTCTAAATAGATATTCTTTCATAGTAGAGTTATGCATTAAGGAAGAGAGCCAAAGAAACACCAGGAAACTTTAAATAAAATATATTGTGCCGTGGTGAGAGAAAGCAAAGTTACCAAAAGGGGAGACAGAAGAAAACTCAGTGTTAAGTATTTTTATTTGATAGTGAAAATAATTCCAATAAGACCACAAAATACCATTACTTCATTGTTTTCCTCTTCCGGGTTACATGGTTATCGTTAGGAAGAAGAGTAAAAGGAATAAATCACTGATGCTAAGGTGAATCTGTATTATATTATACTAGTGCAAATTATTATCATACCATTCACTAAATTCATTGTGTAATTGAATGATCACTTAGTAATGCTCAACAAAGCTTATTGTTTTTCAAGTTAATACATACTGAAGAATATTTTACAACCCTTTTCATATACAGATCATGATGTATGTCTATTGATTCATAGTTATTACTTGGGGTTTAGTAGAAATTGCAAATAAAAACACATTAATAGCAAGTACGAACTGGCCTCTTTCCATATATTTAAATCTTGGCTTTACACATAATTAATTTATCTGTATATGAGGAGGATATCTTACACTACATGGAGTAAATTAATATTAATCGTACAGAGACTTAATATTTCTTTTCATCTCAGTTAAACGTCTTGGGATATCTTAGTTACAACCTAAATAAATTTTTTAATACAGATACGTAAGGGATCTTGATAGTACTGAATATATGGTGAAATTGTTTTAAGAATGTGTGTTTCATAAAAGCATGTGTTATTTTTAATTGTGATGCTGCTTTGGAGCAGATCAAAAACCTATTTCGAAGCATTATCTCTTGGATTTCTGAATATGGTGAGGTAGCACAGTTAGCAACAGTGCCTCAGTATAAATTAAACATTAGAAACCTCTTACTTTCCTTTTTGTGACTGAATATCAGTGGCACAGTGACAGAAATATAAAAAAAGATAATGTTGAATTTATGTGTTCATTGTCATTAGGACATTTAATCATATTGATACAGACTCTATTGGATATTGCCTGTCCCTTAAAAATTAGTAGAAAATACATAAACAAATACTTTTTCTTGGTACTAGGAATTGAACTTAGGACCTTGTGCTTGCCAGCCAGGGGCTGTGCCACTGAGCTATATCCCTTGCTCAATATTTACATTTTTGAAATAAAAATATATTCATTCTTCTGAATGATGCTCTGGGATGGGACATGTGGACAGATTTTCAAATAGTGACCTCTGAACCAGTATTCACTAGGTTATATAAAGATTATGATTATATTATCCTATTATTTGAAATTGACAGAGTCACAGCTATTGAAAAGTTTGACATTTTAGAGGAAATAAAATTAATTGGGCCTTAAATTGTATAATTTACCAAAATCATAAATAAATATTTGCATGATGGTTTTCTTTCTCAAACCTTTGATAAATGGAAAAAGAAAATTATGATTCTGATATTTTAATAAAGAATATTGCTGATGTTAATATATAGATATAGATATAGATATAGATATAGATATAGATATAGATATGCTCTATGTGTATGGATGTGTTAACTGTAAACTAAGCTATCATTGTCATATATGTATCCACCACATTAAAGAGCTTCTTCCTACGGCTGTTCAAAGGGGTCTGGGGTGTATATTACTGACACCACACACTCCAGTGAGGCCAGTAAGCAGAGAAGAACAGGCTGGGCAAAATCGTCTGTGTTCTTAGAAGGACAGAACTAGATTTATACAAACCAAATATGAAATATAAGACAAATTACAGGAAGAAAGAGGGGGAAAAGGCTATTGTGATCCAGCACAGACAATATATCTAAAAATATACCTTGACTTAGTACAATTGTCTTGCATGTTCTGTATATCCTTTGGCCTATTTGTCTGGTTTCAATGTGTATACAGAAGAAATAATTTTAGAACCTAATGATATCTTTGGTAGATAAATCAATCAATCTGATGCTAGAAAAAAAGTGGAGGTGGAAGGAAGGAGCAAAAAGAACTGAAATATATTATGTACATGTACCAATTCCCTACAGTGAATATAATCATTATGTGTTAACTATGTACTAATAAGTGTCAAGCAAAAAGAGAAGGAAAATCTGTGTGTGTATACCATGGAAAAAATGAGATCATCTATGGTAAGACTCCATACACACTAGGGAAAGAATGTTACCTATTGGTACATGCAAATCCTCTAAAACCTACATGATCCTACTTGAGTCTGATTTTGTGAAAACACTAGATAAGTTTTAAGCAGATAATTGTCTGCTGACGAAAGGAGAAGAAATTACTATTGAAAAGCAATAAAACTCAGTTTTCACAGTCACAAAATAGCAATCACATTATATAAATATGCACTCAAATTTGCTTGGATTAGGATGCATTTTGTTTTCATTCTTGAACTGAATGAACTCATATCATAAGGGGAAGCCTTGACAGTAATCAGGAACTGCTTGACCATCCATGTCATCAGAATTGTGCTTTCACTGCCATAGTGATGGACAAACACCCCACAGACGTTCAGTAGATCAAGTCTGGCATCGATAATGGTAAGATACTGTATTTCCACATGAAGTTTAGTGTCTAAGCTCAGAAAGCTCTAAAAAATACTTTGAAAATTTATGTTTTCCACTCTACTGTAGAGTGGAAAATACAAAATCTAGGTTAGAGATGATTTGTTCTTTGGAGGTATTATTTCTCTGTATTAAGAAAATGCGACAAACCTTTGTTGTGGGTCCTCCTCCCAGCTTTGAGAAGGGTGCATTCTCCCTGTACCCTTGCATGGCAGACAGGAAAGTCTTTAAGTCTCTTCTCTTCTTCTAAGTGTGCTAATCTCACCATGTGAGCTCTGCTTTTGTGAATTCATTCAAGCCTGATTACTCCCGAAATCCTACCTCCTGGTATATAACGTTGAGGGGAAAGGCTTCCATAACTGGAAGTTAAGAGGCCCGACATTCAGTCATTAGCATCCGGGTGCATTTTGTCTAGCATTTTCCACTTATTATGAAATACAGTAAAAGATTTTGATACATTTGATGTAAGGCAAATAGGACAGATGCTCATTTTTCTAATTTAATTTGATAAAATTTAAACAGTTCTAGAGAACACTGAAATTTTAGATGTGAATGAAAAACATTTTAAAAGTTAAAACAGTAAGAACACAATATTTAAAACTAAATAGAACAAAAGATCCTAAATACAAAAACAAAGAAATATTAGAAACAAAAGTAAAGTACAATGAAAAAATTTGACAAGGTTTCAAAAATATACTGTGACAATTCTGTCTAAAATAAAGTTTGTACTAATAAACAATAAGAAGATCATAAGCACATGAGTAAGAATTTATTAGAGTGCAAAAGTACAAAATATAACATCACAACTCAAATAGAATACTTAAAACAAAGCTGAGGGTATCACTGGACGGGTCTGAAAAGCTTCCCTTGAACTGAGAAGGGGAATTGAAATTCACCAGCCCACAGAGTAAGTTAGAGGGTCACTGAATTCTACGATAGATAAGAATTTTCTGCGGCGATCAGTAGACACAAACGGGTTTATTAGGCAGAATCTGAAAAGATGCAGAGAAAAACAGAACGATGGCATTGAAAAGGAAAGCGCACTAGGTTCCTGTTATGGG
>PVLD010016902.1:14781-43642 GCA_004027595.1 Dinomys branickii
TTTTTTTTAATTTTATTTTAAAGACAAAAGAATGGAGACATATGAACCAGAAAAGCCATAAACAATACAGAAAATACAAAGTTATACAGAATATAGTAGGGAATTAGCACTGGATGTTGTATTACATAGTTATCTTCACATTAGTTAACACAAAAACATTAAAGGAAATACCAAATTATAGAGAAGATAGTAGGGAATTAACACTGGATGCTGTATAATATAAAGTTATCTTCACTTCTGTTAATACAAAAACGATTGAGGAAATACAGAATTATAGAGAACATAGAAGGGAATTAGCTCTGGATGCTGTCCTACATAATGTCACCTTCACCTTTGTTACTCAGTTACACAGATGATGGCCCATTTGATCATTCAGTTTTTCTCCTCCCTCATCTCCGTTGTCCTACCACTCAATCAGTCATCTTCCCTGTGATAATAACTGTACTCCTGGGTTTATCTATATCCTTGGACTCTTGCCTTGGGAAGAGATATAGCTGCCTCAGACTATACTATAACATACATGGGTGCATACAAACTGCCATGGTCGGAGGTGGGAAAGCACATATGCTCACAGTGGACCGCCTGGCTCCACCCTGTCGTCATGCTATGGGTGGGGGCGGGTCCAGTCCATGAGGTGCCCTGAGCGGGGCCCTCAGTGGAGCAGCCACCAGGCCCACTGCGGAGCAGCAGAGGAGCAACTGTGGGGCCCACAGTGGGGCAGCCGCAGGGCCCACTGCAGAGCATCCGCAGGGCCCACAGTGGAGGAGTGGTGGGGCCCACTGTGGAGCAGCCATGGGGCCCACTACAGAGCATCCGCAGGGCCCACAGTGGGGCAGCCGCGGGGCCCACTGCAGAGCAGCCACGGGGCCCACAGTGGAGGAGTGGTGGGGCCCACTGTGGAGCAGCCATGGGGCCCACTACAGAGCATCCACAGGGCCCACAGTGGGGCAGCCGCGGGGCCCACTGCAGAGCAGCCACGGGGCCCACAGTGGAGGAGCAGCGGGGCCCACTGCGGAGCAGCCACGGGGCCCACAGCAGAGGAGCGGCAGGGCCCACTGTGGAGCAGCCACGGGGCCCACAGCGGAGCAGCCGTGGGGCCCACTGTGGAGCAGCCGTGGGGCCCACAGCTGTTATGGGTTTTATGTGTTCTTGGGGTTCCCTTATGATTTGTCGCCCTGCTGTCTTTCAGGCTACTCATACATTTGACTGTGTTAGAATGGAAGCCATTTTGAACTTGGGAGAGTTTGTCTACGTAATTATGTGGGTCTGGAGGATGGAGAGCTATAGGAGTAAACAGTCTACCGGTGAAGAACATGGACCCAATCTTTGTCAGTATTAGTAATTTTTAGGCAGTGAATTACCTAAAAGGAAGAAGAAGACGTTATAACTTTGAAATTTTTTTTTTGTCTACAGGGGCAGTTTTTCTTACAAATACAATTTTAGTGCTACGATTTGCTTTGCCTCAAACTATCCTTTTCTCTATCCTAATTAAAAAACAATTGTAATATAGAAAATATTTCTAAATATAGAATAAAAATTTTCACTAAAACACTATAGAAAATACATAAACTATGCAATATTCAAACAGTCTCGCTATTGAGTTCTAAAATTTTGTGAATAGCACATTTTGTTAAATAATAGAAAATTTTCCTCTGGAGGAGAAAGAGGATACATGCTTGAATTCATTCTGTGAGATAAGAAGAAAACTTGATATTCAATCTAGATCTCACCAGGACTATTATTGGACAATATTCTTCATGAATATGGAGTAAAAATCAGAAAATAATTTTTCAAATCACATCTCTGCATTTAAAAGTAAGATCACATAATCACTACAAATATGACACTAATGATACTTAAAATATTTACAGTTATTCTATACTAATTAATAGAAAATAATAGGATTATTTTAATGAATGGAAAAATTCTTTTGCTTCACCTTTATAAATATTATCTGTGAAAAGCACATTGTCAAAATTATTCCTGTTTTTAATCATGAAGCATTATATTCATAAATAGTAGCCAGGCCAGGGGTTCAAAATAGCATATTCTATTCAATATTGACACAAATGCATGAGTCAGTGCCATAAGATTTTATGAAGACATGAAACTGAGGATAGGCAAGATGTTCTGATAAGCCATAGCCATTAAACTATTGATTATTAAAAATAATGATAGTTTGCATTTTAATATTCCAGCAAAATAATGTTTCCAAAAAAATTTGAAAAAGCAAATAATTAATTTAAGACACATAGGAATAGAGTGGAATCTAGAGTGAATTCTATGACCAGAATCATGGAAAGAATTAAGTTTATGAACAGAGGTACCACTGTAAATAGAACAAAATATGTATAAACCACTTAATAAAACTTTAAAAAATGCTGAATATATCAAAATCATTATTTTAAGTGCATTATTTCTCTAAGAATTGATTTCTGTATATAATATGACTTCATTCTAAACACCAGCAAGATTTCTGAGGATATTGTCAATATACTTCTAAGTTTTACATAAAGAAGCTAGGCATAGTGAGGTCATCCCTAACAAATACACTTCCACCTCAGTTAGTTATTAGGATAGTCAGGAAAACAGTAGTAATTAAGTCCATGTGGCTGTAATGCAGAGAAAAAGTGCATTGACCAATGGAACAGAAAGATAAAAAAGAAACATATGCAAGTTGACATATGGCCAAAGTAGCATTACATATCACTGGGGAAGAAGTGATCTACACAATGGAGGTGTTGGATCGCTTCTTATTTGGGAAGTCAGTTTGAAATTGCAGGTTCACCATACCCAGTACATGAAATACCATGAAATATCAATTCTAGTTGGGTAAAACATTTAAATGTAAAAGTAAGTTTAAATTCAATAGAGAATATCTCCAATTGTTCTTATAGGAAAAACAAAGTGTATAATTTTTAAAAATAAAAGACTTATTCCTTAAGTACACTAAAACTTTAGGAGGCATTTATTGTATAAATTCTTTTGAAAAATGGTTATACAAGTCACCATTAAGAACAAAATCTTTGAAAAATAATTTACTTTGAAAAATAATTTTAAGTAAATCTTTGAAAAAGGTTTACTTCTAAGTATATATTCATTGGACACAGTAGGTAGAAAAACAAAATGTTATAATAAACATGGACAAAACTGCATAAGAATTTTTATTTAAACATTTTTCTACATAAATGAAAAAATCTATAAAAATAAAACATGTTTGTTAATATGGAAATGCTTATTCACACATCAATGTGATACAATTTTATATTCACTAGGTAGATAAAAGTTAAGATAGATGATAATACACATTTTAGTAACAATATGGTTCAATAAATTCATGATATTCTACTTATATAGAAAATTGCTAAAAATCATTCTATGAAGGAATGTAGTCTTTCAAAAATAGGCATACTAAAATTTAGTAGTTCTAATTGTAAGCACATGTCTATATAACAATGTTTATGCTTACATGACAAATAAAATAAAATAATTGATAAAATATACATTATCTAAGTGGAGAAATAATTAGTTTCAGAATTTTAAATTAAATATTATTGATTTTAATTTTTCTCTATTTACCTTTGCAAAGTTATACTGTTTGCAGTGCTATGTAAGTTTTACACAACTTCAAAAATATCATTTCAAAATTTGTGCTTTTTATTTTCAGAATTTGTGAAATATAATGACATTTATTGTTTTTAATATATTTTAATAATAAAAGAACTATAATATATTTTAATATCAATTGAACCTTGCTTCATCTTGTCCTTTTGTTTTTCTAATTTGGCAGAAAAGTGTTTTCTAATTTGCTAGAAATAATTAGGTATAGGCCTTGCTCTGTATTTATGGACTATTTAAATTTGTGTATAAGTAAAAGTCTGTATGATTTCAGCTGGAGATGTTTAGCTTTTAATCATTTTTGATGAATAAAAGTATGTGGACAATAGCCTTTGTATGGTATAGAATCTGTTTATGTCTTAGAAATAAACAATCTTAATACTTTGTCATTTCTTTTTTGTGTTTTGCCTGTAGTCCTATTTTATCATAGATTACAAATAGGACTATTTAATTCTATTTGATAAAAAACTTTCATTAAAATAATTTTTATTTCATAATTTTTCCATTGAGGTGACATAATTTCAGACCAAAATCATCTATTCCACATTTAAATTATGCTGATAGTAGCTTTTAAAATCTTATTCATTCTAAGGACCCTGGTTAGAAAAAATAATTTCAATATTCATTTCTCACTTTATGGATAAATAAAGCAAGCTCTATGACAATTAATCAATTTGTATAGACTGAAACAGCAGGATTGATTGTTTCTAACTTTATTGTCCCATCAACTACATGTATGAGTTGGATGCAATCAATTTTACGTTCATTTTATGCTTTACTGGAATAAGACATTTCACTTAAGATCATCAAAGAGTTTGAACTGAGACATTTCTGAAACTGATATTTCTTTTTGCCTTTTCTGCCATATTACATGCACATTGATGGGTGGCATGTTCTCTGTTACTCTAATGTTTAAACTACATGACATTTGGCACTTAGTCCTAGTCAAGTGACCAAAAAATACCTGCAAGGATCATGTAATTTTGGAACTGACTCCCACCTTTGCACTGAATAATATGAGCTCCATTTTCCCTGTAGGGAAATGTCAAGAATTCATAGCCATTTTCAAATTGTTGTCACCTTTTTATTTAGCAGCGAAGGCCTTGTCATCTTGTCAGCAGTGTGGATCTTCTTCCATTGTCATCTTTGTGGCAGACATCTTATAAAAGTCACATATCAGTACTTAGACACTTGAGAAAGAGTGAGTTTAAAACCTAAGTGTTGGAAAGAAGATCTCTTCTAATTTCTTTTTGTACCAGTATTCAAACTTAGGACTTTGCAGTTGCCAGGCAGGTGCTTATGCCTCTGAGTTATATTCCTTGCTGAAGACCTATTCTAAAATAGAGGACTGGAAGAAGATCCCTCAAGTTCCTTAATAGTACCTGTTCGGAGTAGTTGTGTAGCTTGAAAAAACTGTGGAGCCTGACAAAGTGGGAACCTAAAGTTCTCAGAGCAGAGCTCTCTCTTAGGGACAGGAAGGCCATGCTTATAAATGTGCTGCAGGATAGCCAGGCAGACATTTCAAATTCAGATTCTGAGGAGTGCAGTCCAGATCAGTTAAGCTGATTTCATTTAGCATGTAATCTGTTGTATCTATTTTGTTATCTACATAACAATAAATCCACACAACAGCCATATGTTGCTAATATTTCACTGGCTCTCCATACACAATTGGGTCCAGGAGATAAACTTATGCTCGGTGAAGAAAACTGATGCTAGTTTAGTGAAGGGACTGGTCAGATCGCTAGGGTTAGCTTTGAGCAAACTGTTCAAGGCACACTGAGGGAATCTAGGTCATCATGACCTATAGGCCTGGAAGCCACCGGTACCCAGCATGGCCTGGAACTGTAGGAGAGCATATCTTGAGAAAAAGTCAGCATTATCAGATTTCATCCTGGTGCCAAAAGAGCCAAGGAATAACCATGAAACTTCTGTTACCCTCCTGCTATTGACTGCTTTTCTCTGAACCCAGTTGAAAGTCAAAAGGCCCACGGTATTGATTGGTTCATTGATTGGATCATTCTACAAATGTCAATGCCTAGAGGCACAGAGTGCATTATGGACAGAAAGTGGACGGCTTAGGCAATGGGGAAGACCTTGCACATCCCCAGTACTCGAAGTGGTGACCAGATTCACAGAGGTGAAGTAACTTGCCTAAAGTAAGAAGAGATGTCCTTTGTTCAGCAGGAACTTAGCCATGACCTTTCTACTCCAAGTTCTGTGTTCTTGTTTCTATAGCAGCACTATGTCACGGGTTTAAAAAAAAAAAAATCTCTTCTCCACTTTTCTTGTACTATGAAATATTTTATTTTCACTGAAGTAAAATGAGTATAAAAATCTCTTAATAATGAAGGCCTATGTTAAGCACAAGGTTAATTTCTCTGAAAGCTTCAAATACATGTGCACATTTACACATTCATGATGAATTTACCTATAAAATGTTTATTATCCCAAATCTTTAATGTATTATTTAAATATATAGACTGTTTACATATGAGACAGGACAAATGTGGAAGAAAGTGATCACCCATATGCAGTCATATATAAAAATCCCCTTTACAAATATTGAATGTAAAATATTCTCTATTTAAGGAGTTTCCCAAAAGATTATTTTAACTCCCATGATCAAGCACTCACTCATTTATATTTGTAACAACTAATTACAGAAAACATATGCTTTTGAATCAGATTATTTAATATTGTGAAGTAAAGACTGTGAAAACAGTTTTCTTATTAGAGGATGGCTGTTGATGTTTTGGTACAGTTCTAAGTGATGAATTTAAACTATGTTCTTGAAAGATATTTTTGTAGCAAGGCAAATAATGTTTACATGTGGGTATCCTTGCCCAAGTCAGAATGTACAATGCTGCTTTGCAAAATGACCTATCTTTCCTCTATAAACAAAACTCTGAAGAGAAGCAGGTGCTTGAAGTTGAGGTTGACTCCTTAGGCAGATTCTTGGGATGTGGAAGAAATAAGAAAAGCAGCCTCCTGGAGTTAGATTTGCCAAGGATTTGGTGGCCTACAATACTAAGATAAAAGCAAGGTAATATGAACCAGCAAATGAACCATTTTACCAGCTCCAGGGAACCTACAAGGGTAAGCTTTTATTGTGTCGAGGTGGATTTAAATTGTCAAATGAGATATCTGAGTGTCAAAATTATTCTGCCATAAAACTGTCGTTCTACTAATCTCTGCCTTCAGGGGTCCTGAATCCTTCAACTCATGGTCTATGAAACATTACAATAACAAAATTTGGGCATATTTGATTGACTGTTCAATCAATATGTAAATAATTTAGATTCAAATTGTGTGTAAATAATTTACACACTTTGTTCAGAATTATGGTTTTGAGTCTAAATTATTTTTTATTTCTAAGTTGAGTTCATCAGCACCTTGAAAACACTCCAGCAGTGTTAATGTATTTATAAACAAAAGTTCACAAATGAATGAATAAATGAAATAAACTTCAGGCAAGTTGCTTCACCTGTCACTAATTTTGAAAGAAGCCTTTTGAGAAAAGGTGATCATGATGGGTATTTTTTGTCTAAACCTGTCCCCTTTAAATCTCTTCTTCTAGGGTAATGGTGTAGATATTGCCACTTTTCACACTTAAACGGAGATTTTATTTGAAAATAAAAGGGATAAATTACAAGCATACCCTATGACAGGGTGATTTGGTGATGTCTTTTTCTAATATTTTGAAAAAGGAACATTAAGTCTAGAAAGTGATGTTTGTTGAAGATTTCACTATGTTCAAATGTTTTTCCTGCAACTATTATATGTGAATACTATGTATATCTTTAAAAACTACTGTAATGAGAATCTCATATGTGCTTTCATTACATGTTGGTATAATTGAATTTGATAGTTTTTCAAAGTGAACAATACTTATCAATAGAACAGTAATAAATGAAATTTAATAATTATTAATATTATAGTATATGAAAGTACTGATTCTTTTATATTTTTCCACTTTTTAGAAGACACATATTCTTGATGATTGTAGATTTTTAAAATACATTACCTGAGCCACTGGCATAATTTAGTTTCTCAATATGACATCTCATTTACAAAAATTTAAAAATTTCCAACCTGCTCTTTTAGGTTTCTAGGTATAGATCTAATTGCCTGAAAGGATTTGAAACAGAAGCCAGGATTGTTTTCTCCTCTGGGTATCACAAAAACATATTTTGAATCCTCCAGAGATAATAAGTATATATACACATTTATGATACTTAAAAATTAACTTCTGATTACTATAATGTCCAAGAATATCTAAGTAAAGTAATTATTATCATAAATATTATTTGAATCATCTTGTACTGTATTACAACAACACGTTTTTTTGAAACATGGCTTTTGTTTAACCTATATAACGTTAGCAGGATTTTTAGAAACATTATGTCTTCAAACTATAACTGCTTTTGTTCAAACTATTTTAAATAATTTGAACTTTGTGGCCTTAATCTTGACCTTACATCTTCACATGGCTAGTCCAAAGTGAATTGGAAATGATAGCTTTTCCAGAATAAAATACTAAGTTGATGAGATAAAAGACTATCGAGGGACTTCGTAAATTTTCAGAAGGAGAATATTTTAAAAGCATACAAAGAAAATATGTATTGCTCATGTGAAGTAAAATTAGACTGGCAATTTCAAAAATGCAATAAGTGAACCTAAATTATTCATAACTCAATGTGGGTAGAATATATTTAAAAAGAAGATAAGTTGTGTCTCTTGCTTCAGAGGCTTGCTAAAATTATGTAGAAAAGATCTTATGTTTTGTTCCAGCTATCTTGTCTAATAAAGATTAAACATATATATGTAAACTGACAAATGCACACATACACATACGCCCCTGTATAATGTGTATCAATGCAGAAAGTCTATCAAATACCACTATTCATAACATTTGAGTTAATTCTGTATAAATTCTGCTAGATAATCTTCTTATTACATAGTATCCAAACGTTAAAATGGGGTTTCTAATTTGCTAATTCTCAGAAAGTTATGTAGTTCCAAAGATTCCCTTTTGCTATCCAGACTCCTAACTTGGAAGAGGCTGTGCTCAGCATTATGTCATGTTAATTCTTGCACTCCAGTAGATGCTTCCGGCTGACTCAGGTTTTACCAGAAATATTTTGAAGAAACCTGCACTTCATCAGTTACAGTGCACTTTGGCTCATTGGTTAAATGGAGTATTTGGCAAAACATAGGACAGCTGAAGGAATGCATGCGATCTGTAGTGCATGATAAGCATAAAAGTCATTGCTCTATGTATAAAATAAAATAATTCTGCAGACTTGCCAAGTCAGGTCAACACTTATAATAGAGCTTGGATGATGGAGAAGAATATTTTCTTAAGTGATTTTGATTTATTTTTTAAAAGGAGAACAAATGAATCTAGAATGTAATTTGAACATGTGATAATCTAAATTTTAAAAGATAATTGAATTTATCACAAGCAAGAATAAAGCAAATATAGCTGTCCCTGGAATCCGAAGAACTGGGCACGGATCTGTATTGAAATTTAACTAAAATCTTAAGTGTTAAATCTAAAAAATCCCAACATTTCATTAATATTGTCCAGTGTCTATGTTTATTTATAATGACACTTTGTAAATTAATTCATAAAAGGCATTGACGCTCACATTCCTTATATAGGATGGTAGAATATTTATGACATCTTTCCTTATAATGTAAATAATTTTAGAATTAATTTAAGGAAATTGAGATATAGCCCTTTGGCAGATTTTTTCTTCCTAGCACATGAAAGGCTATGAATTGAATTGAATCTCAAAACCCCAAATTTGCTTGTTTACTTGCCCACATTCCTATTGCTGGGACAAAGGACCCAACAACCTCAGAAATTGTTTTGATTCTGGATTTAGAGGATTCAGTCCATGATCCTCTGCTTCCAGGCTGCAGCATCGTGGCAGAAGGGCTTGGAGAAACAAAACTGCTTAGGTCGTGGTAGCCAGGAAGCAGTGTAGTGGTACAGCAGCAAAATAGAAGAGACAAGGGACCAGGTACTGACTTTAAAGCCTGATCCTCATTTATGTTGAGGAACATGCTTTAGTAATATCCTGTCTGCATCCCAAGTCAATCAACGTGATGATGAAGTTGAACAGTCACACCCCATAATAGCAGTACAATGTAAATACCAGGTAAACAGTTGTTGTATTATATTATTTAGGGAATTAGAACACATTACATGTTTATTGCAGATATATATATATGTATTTTGATTGCAGATATATATTTGTAGTTTGAATCCATGCATGGAGAACTTACAGTGATAAAGTTAGTGATGCATTATTAAGCATGTATATATCATTTTGTAGGACCTTGTACTCATGTAGGAATGGTTTTTGAATTAATTTCAAAGATTTGAAAGGTTTTGTAAATTAATTTTAAGAATTAATTTACAAAGTATCATTATAAATAAACATAGACACTGGACAATATTAGTGAAATGTTGGTTTTTTTTAGATTTAACACTTAAGATTTTAGTTAAATTTAAATACAGGGCAAAATTTAAAGATAAATAGGTATGAATGAAACATGGCTTTTCTTGATTAATGTAGTGTGGGTGGTAGGAAAAGTAGTAGCTAAGAACAGAGAAAAAGACAAAATAGATACTGTTGTATAATAAACTTATTGAGTGTTTTTGTTCTATTCTCATTACTTGATATATTTTTTAAAATTTCTCTGATAAAGATCATCCCACATAAAGATAATTATATCTCACATACACTCTTGAAAGAGAAAAACAGAAATCTACTCAGAATCAAAGGCAGGAAGGAAATGATTATCATAAGAAGTAAACATGGTACTTTAAATAATTTGGTTTTCAGAATAAGTCACTCAGTGCAGACATAGTGAGTGAGCAATATTAAGTGTTGCCAGAAAGAGTCTTCGATGCTCTACTAGTGGATGCTCTACCACCTTTTAAACTGCAACCCTCTCTTAACGCCCTCTCTTACCTCTGGGTCCAGTGCTTTGAACACTTTGGCTCCCACAGCTTTAACAGACATACAAATCACGCCTTTCTATGCTTTGTACCATTTCCATTTTTTTCAATATCCAGTTTCTTTTTTTACTCTTTGTATTTTCTCCACTGAATTCTTTTGTGCATATTTGGATCTGAAAATGCAAGTTCATATATCTAGTTCATCTCAGGTGATAGGAGTTTAATGCATAGATGCAAAATAACCAAAATATTTCAAGATAAGCCCTGGTATTTCCACAATCAAGTGTAATGAAAAAATGCAGTGTTATTTATTGCTCTTCCAGATATAATACTAGCTTCATTTGGTTCAATTTCGTTGCCTCTCAAAGAAGGCAAAATATTGTTGACAGCATTCCAAGAAAGGTGGCAAATGACTTGTGTTACATTCAGATATTTCTTTAAAAATGCACAAGACTGTCTTCTGAAATGTATATGAATATATACTGTAAAGTATACACAATATTGGCAAAAGAAATTAGAAGACATAAATAAATGGAAGGATATAACATTTCCATATAGTATAACAGTTGACACCAGAAAGATGTTAAATCTCCTTAAACTGATATAGAAAATTAATGATTCCTTAAAATCCTAATAGTTTTTATAGATTTACTGTTTATTCTGAAATTTATATAAAAAGACAATTTTAATAGCAAAATTAATTCTTTAAAAGGAAAATGAAGTAGTAAGAATTAGTCTCCCTATTTTCAAAACTTATTACACAGTTTCAGTAACAAAGGTGGCTGGTGTTAGATGGGGACAGACATTCCTGGAACAGAATATACACCAAGAAACAGGCCTATAAAACTATGTTAGAAGCTTGCTGAAAGAGAAGCAGAAATAACACAACGGAGAAAAGATGGACTTTTTCATGCATAAGAAAGAAAAAGCAGGATGGGAAGGAGGAAGGGAGAAGTGGTCAAAGAGGGAGGAGCCCAATCTAAGCTTTCTAACTTATGAAAAAATAAACCGCAAAATGGGTGGAAAACCTACTTATGAAATTTAAAACTATAAATCTTATAGAATTAATACACTGGACAAAATATTTTGCGTCTAACATTAGGCAAAGAATTCATAGACTAAATACCCTCTAACAAATGACCCAATTCAAAAACTAAAAAATGGACTTCATCAAAATTTTAAACATTTAATTCAAAGTACAGCACACCGTTTTTGTTAACATGTATCTGACAGAGCACTAGTATCCAAAAATGTAAATAAATTGCACACATGACAGTAAAAACATCTAATCATCAAGGTGAGATAGAGGAACCTGCATTCACACAGGGTTGCACACTATCCAACACCGTTAGGCAAAGTGGCCTAAAAGAGGCCGTGCAGACCACAACCACCATATTCTATGAGGAACTGGATAGCAGCCTGAGGAAAATAGGAAGCCTAGAGTGAAAAAGTGGGTCTCTACAAGCTGAGGTGAGTGTGCAGCATCGCTGATGCTGTTGCTCACCGTGTGGCAGAGCCGCACCGGGCAGCAGGGACACGAAGTGTAAACGTGGGATTATACAAGCACATGACTGTCAATAGGTTTGGACCAATGTTTTCATTTTTGCAGTGGAGTTTTGCAGGCGGACATATGCAGTTCATTATTTCTAACACTGATAAAGACCCTACAGTGTCCACTAATATTTCCTTCCAATTTTTTTGTAGTTTTTTTCTCAGTATTTTCTTCCTGTCCACTCCCGTAACTCTTTAAACCTTTCTCTTTTCACCAACTCTGATCTGGACAAAAATAAAATAGAGAATATTATCAAAATCTCTTCTCTCAATTTTTACTCCTGTTTTTATTTTTTACTAGCTGATTACATTTAATTATCTTTTCCCTCATTTTATCCTTAAATCTTTTCTACCTCTCAGCCAAGACTCCATTGCCATTCCATTGAAATTCAGATTAGTGTGAGAAACCTATTATAAAAATGTATCTCAGTAAATTGGAAACTTCAGAAGCTGCGAAGTTCCTGAACAAATACGACACACCATAACTGAACACGTCCAAACTTACTTAGCCATTGGTACCCTGATACCAAGACTAGACAAAGGTTCAACAAAAAGAAGCTGTAGATCAATGTGATTGATGAATGTAAATACAAAACTCCTTAATGAGATACTTGCAGACAGAATTTAACAAATACCTGAAAAGATTCAACATTTTGACAAAATTGACTTCATTCCAGAGAAGGAAAGATGGTTAAACACATGTATATGAATAATTGTGTTATACCTCATAAACAAAATCAAGGATACAAACCGTGTGATCATCTCAATAGATGTAGAAAAGCCTTTGAAAATATCCAACATACTTTCCTTATGAAAACTTGGTGAAAGTACACATAAAAGGACCTTACATCAAACTGATAAAGGCCATATATGATAAACACAGAGTTAATGTTATGGTAAATGAGGAATACCTGAAAGTATTTTCTGTAAAATCTGTAATAAGACAAAGATATCCACTCTCACTATTCCTCTTCAATACAGTACTCAAAAAATTAAGCAAGGCAATAAAGCAAGAGAAATAAATGCAAAACATATAAACAGTAAAGAAATAAATCAAATTATTTCTGTATACAGATGATTTTGACCCAAAAAATTCTACAAGAAGACTGTCACACTTAGAAAAATTTAGCAAAGTGTCAGAATATAATAAATAGTATTTTGGTACACCAGTAACAAATCCACTGAGGAAAAAATCAGGATTCGTGGCAGCTTCAGAAGAAATTAATAAGTAGAATGCAACCTAACCAAGGAAGCCGAGGCAACTGCAATGAAAATTATGCTACTTTAAATAAAGGGATTGAAAAAGCGGTAGAAAATGGGAAGATATTCTCTGTTCTTGGACAGGCAGAGCAAATGTTGGAAAGACAACCATATTACCAAAAGAGATGAAAAAGATCAAACAAAATTCTTATAAAAATAACAACATTCTTCACCAAAATACAAAGGAGGTGCTAAAATTTATATGGAATTGCAACAGCCCAAAATAGCCAATGAAAAGCTGAAGCAAAAGGACAAAACAGGAACCTTTACAATCCCGAATGTTAATTTATATCACGAATCTGTAGTAACAAAAACAGCAAGGTACTGGCGCAAAAATAGACAAGGAAACTGAAAGAATAAAAGGTAGAACAACAACCTCATGAACCATCTGATCTTTACCAAAGTGGGTAAAAGCGCACCCTGGATAAAGGCTATCCTCTTTAACCAAGCTTGCTGAGAGAAATGGCCGCCATTGCAGAAGAATGAAACTAAACTGGTGCTTATCACCTTGTTCTAAAAATCAAATCGCAATGGATGAAAGACCTGGATATTTAAAAAGAGAAACACTGATGCTACTGAAAAATAAAACAGAGAAGCCACGTGAAGACCCAGGTACAAGCAAGGACCTCCCGAGTAAAACTCCAGTGTCATAAGAAATAACACCAAAAATGATAAGTGATTAGATATATTAAATTTAAAAATACTAGTGCACAGCTAAGGCAGCAAGCAGAGTGAAGAGACAACTCTAAGAATGTAAAAACAAATTTGTCAGCTCTTCTGATAGAGGCTGAAGAGCTAGAGCACATAACAAACTCAGAAAAATTAGACTCCATAAAAGAGAAGATTCAAGCAAAAATAGGTAATGGAAATTAATTGATCCTTCCTCAAAAAGTACAAATGGCCAATAAGTACATGAAAAGTTATCATTCTTTAGCCATCAAGGAAATGCAAATGAAAACAGCATTGCTATGTGTGTATTATAGCAATAAGAACGAATATGATCAAGAGCACAGAAACAATACATTCTTGTAGGACATTGGGGAGAAGAGTCCTTATACATTGTTAGCAGGTATGTAAAACATACAATACATTGAAAAAAGTATGGAGAGTCCTCAAAAATCTAAAAATAGACATAACATTAGACCCAACTGTTGTGCTCCTCGGCATTTCCCTGAGTCAAACACTTTATGCAACAACAATATCTGTATACACAACTTTGCAGTGTAATTCACAACTTCCAAACTACAGAAGCACCCTAGATGCCCGACAATAGATGAGTGGAAGAAGAAAACATGATAAATTTAGACAACGGATGATCACTCAGGCTTGACGATGACAATGTTTCAAACATTTGTAGGAAAATGGAGTGTGAGACCATAAATTTTTCAGTGAAATAATTCAGTTACAGTAAGTTAATTACTGCATGGTTTCTTTGTCCTATATAAGAAAACCAAAGTGTAAATAAATTAAAGAGGAGAAGAGGAGAAGGGTTTGCTAACAGGGACACAGATTTCCTGGAGCTGACAGGAGCTCCAGGAAAGGGGACAAGGGCAATGGGTGGGGAAGGAGAGAGTGTCCAACATGATCAAAATGTTTTATATTTTATTTTAGATTATAGTTATATACTATATATTTCACCAAATAAATGCAGTTATCACATATCGCAAACATATCGGAATTAAATGCACAGAATCTAACTTGAATCTGGACAGAAGATATGAAAAAATATCACACTGAAAAAGATAAAACAAAAGCAAATGGGTGAGTAAAAATACATGGCATATCATTAGCAGTTAGAAGAACGAAAATCACAATTGCTGCGAGTTTTCAATAGGCACATGCAAGATGCATGCCTTTAATAAGGAGAATCAAACATCAACTGCTGGCACATATGCAGAGAAATGCCACACTTGTGTTTTAACAGAAATAATATAGAATGTTACAGCAGTTTGGAAGATCAACTTTATTCTTGCCTCACAACAGGTTATGTTAAAACAAGAGAGCTTCAATTTGAAATAATATTGCAAAGACTGAATGCTTTGATATAAATTTAACTTTGACATTCCATATAAATATACAGCAAAGCATTGCTTAGTGACATATAAGATCATTTGAATAAAGGAAAGACATATTGGAATATTTAATATGATTAGGATATCAAACATTACTATATATATGAATAATTTTCATAATGGTGCCATAGGTCAAGCCTTATATTAAAGGTTTCAAATGTATTATTTAATTCATTGTGAATTAATCATCCTTATGTCTTTTATTTTTTAAGATTCAGAGATGCAGCTAAGAAAGATTAAATATCCACTTCTAGATTAACCAATTTGCAAAGTGAGATATTTCCAGACCCTTTAAACAGCATTTCACCACCATCCATTATAAAATGTTGAGTTTTGATATATTGAATGTTTAAGGGATTAACAAAAAAAATCCCTAAAGAATAAAAATTCATGTCTTAGATCTAGTCATATCTGTGAAGGAAATTTTGATGTGATTAGAAAGAAAGAACATGCATTTTCAGCTAAAGTGCTGCTCAGCTTTAAAGGAATGAAATAATTTTCCTAGAAAATTTCTAATTCCTTCAAGCTTTACTCTAAACTAAAGAATCACAGACTTTCCAGGAAAATGATATATTTCCTTGCAGGCTGTTTCTTAGTGCAACAAGTACACATTTAGTTTAAACTAGTAACAAGCTTAAAGGTAATATCCCGCCCGTGTGGACACTCCCACGTTTTGTTATGCTTGCTTGTTTTCTAATGCCAAGTTCTTTTTGAGAGGCACTTATAAATATTTGAAATACTGGAGCAAATTTCAAATTAATAACTTCAGATGCAGCTTGAGAAGAAGGTTAAAGGCAACTTCAAAAATGGCCTGCAGAGAGCCCGTGTTCAATATCTTAGAACAAGTACTAGTGGATCCACGAAGCGAGACTAGGGAGTGTGGCATGAAAGCAGGTAATTCTAGCGCAGACATTTTCATTTTCAGGCAAATAAGTCTTCCAGTGGAAACTTGTACATTATGTTCTGATGTGAATGAGGAAAAAACAGCATGAATAAGTTTTCCTCTACCTACTGTCTTCAAACAAACTTTTTCTTACAAGAAGATAATGTTCTGCATATTTTCCCTCTGCCCTTTCAGATACACTGGCGATTCTTTTCCCTTTTTCCTTTTGTTCTATTTTTAAGATTATTGGTGCAATTTGGATACACATATTGATCACATCCAACATAGGGAATGTGCACCTCTACGTGACACGTCTTGGAAACACACTTACTCTCATTTCTGTCCCCTCCTTTCAGCCCTCTTTCCCTCCCTAATTATAAAGCTTTGTTTCCATTTTATCCTTCTTTTCTCACATTTTCTAATCCCAGAAGACTTTCCACAGTGCAATTGGGCTCCATTTCATTTTAGCATCTGTCGGGATCAGCAAATGGCGGCCAACTGCAGGTGGTCATGTGCTACACAGTGTTGGCTGTGGCCCTTAGAGTCTACAGTTAATCCTCCCATATCGGCCATATTTACATATACTAACATGGCCTAAGTTCCTTTTTCCAGACAAACCTGGACAGTAACTAGCAATCTCTGCATTTTGACTGCGTGTTAGGGAAAGCACTGTTATTTCTACTTTCTTTGGATGCTTCTCAAACACCCATACTCAATCCCCTGTTCTCCTCACATAAGGTAACAAGTGCCAAACCTTTTCTTCAGAAACAGGAGCAGTGTAGATAACACGACAGTGTCTAAATGGCTGCATACTTCCTTCAGTGTCCCTACTTCTCATAACAGTGCTAATTACAGTTGCAGACTAATAATCATTATATTTTCATTTTACTTTTGGCTGGTCCTAGCATTTTTGTTCTATTTACTTGTTTGTTTTTAAATTTAAATATTTCAAACTGTGAAGCTCTTTAGTACGTCTTCTTGCCTTCACCTCAATCTCCTACTTTAACCGTATTGTTATGGTAGCTCTCCCCAAATATATTTTAATTCAATTCAGTTTGCTTCAGTTCACTTTTACTTAAGTCATAACATAAGTTTTCAGCACTATTAATTTGCAAAAGTAAGATGTAAATATTTGCTTTTGATAAAACGGGGATACACAGAGGTTGAATAGGTTGAAATACACACAAGAGGACATAAAGCTAAATTCTACAACAAACACACAAGCCATTGGAAAGCAGTGTAGGATATACAGACACGTTTGATATGACAAAATCAAAAATGACAAAACCTTGATTTTATTTGATAAATTAAATCCCACAGCAAGGGAAATAAAGTCGGAGACATTCTTGAGGAACCGAAGGGAAAGGCTGAAGGAATGAATAGTTCCAATGCATGTGCTGTCGGTATATTCCTTTGTTTCCCTTTGTGTAGCTTGTATGGATCTTTCTACCTTTGTATTCTCCGGCTTACAAAGAATAACTGTACTAATTCCTTGGCATTTTCCACCTGTCCGCATTTTCATCCACCCATACATAACCCTTTTCCGATTACAAAAATAATTTTGTTAAGGGCTTTCAGGACATCAAAACAACAAAAATACATTCAGATAAACTTAAATCAGGAAACTTCTCCCAAATGTCTGTAAATTTCTTCTTCCCTTATTACTATCAACTATTTCTAGACTTTACTGAGTGGAAGTTTACAAACTTTAATCCTTTTTTAAAAATTCAGACTTGAAGACTAGCTACAAAATGAATATATGTGTATTCTGTGTTAGGTGCTTTACTATCATACTAACAGGGAATCAGGGTGCTGGAGACAGTACTGGAATAACACTTAGTGGTATTCAAAACCAAGCATGTATTTCTCACATGCCAGTGGGTCAGCTCTCTCAGCTCCGTTCTGTCCATATCTGTGCTGCTTCCTAAGGTGAAGGGACAGCTACAGAACCATGCAACATGAAGGAGTAAGAGAGGAGGAATCATCTGAAAAGGATCTTTCAAATTTCTGCTTAAGTCATCTCTGCTGACCTCCTTTTGTCCAAAGTTAGTTACACAGCCAAGTTCAAAGTAAGAGGGACACCGAGAAGACCTCACCTTCTGTGAGAGTAACCAAAAATTTACAAAAAATAGCACCAGAGTAATTAATTCTAATTAGCCCATCACAGCAGATAATGCTGATACAAACATTTGAATTCATTTTTGTAAATGAATGTGTTACAGCACACTGACAAATGATAAGAAGGCTACAGTATGAAATGTTTTATTCCCTGAATGGACAAGAATAGTAAGAATCAGGAGTCTGCAGATGGCACACTCTATTTTCACTTGTCAGATAAAAGCCTCTGTGCCAAAGAGGTGAGCTGACTCTAAAATGGTTCCGCCTCTGTAATTATATACTCAAAACAATCAATACTATGTGATTGATGAATAATATGTGTCCAACAAAATTTAGTTCTTTTTCAGAATCTAACAGTTACAAGCAGTCATTTAATACAGGTATTAAGGCTAGACTGGTACATTGTTGTGAAATAAATAGGAGAAAAATATCGGGTTATGCAATGAAAATTTATTAAAATTGCTACTTTATCATTCCATGCCAGTAATTTCACTAAAGATTGGGGCTGAATTTTCCTAACAGTCTTAAATTATTAATGTGTTTTTGAGATATTTATTGAAACTATTGTTCTTTCCATTACATTGAAATTCAAATCCATTAGCAGAGAAATATGGATTTAGATGTCATCAACAGAGTTACACACACGTTTAAATCTTTTGTTTTAACCTAGCACTATGATTTAGTTTTAGTATCACCTTATCACATTACCTTCATTAAGGTAACTCTTCTTCTTTTAAGTACTGATAGCATAATTTACCAACTGGTTTAACAACCATAACATAGTTCACTAGTTTTGTAGCCTTTTTGATTTTTTTTGATTTTCCTGTCTATTCACTTATGTTGCCTTGTCCCTAATGTCACATGTTTTTGGTTTGATTCATATAACCAAGCTACAAGTGCAGTGATCAGTTTCTCTTTTGGTTTCTGATTTCCATCACACTGTTACAAAATTAATCATCCCCAGATATGGTGGCATGAAACCATACATATCTCTTTAGTTTCAATTCTACTGGTCTGTGTTTCAGGTGCAAGTTGCTACTGACTTCATCTAGCTGCATTTTCATTGGAATATGGCTGTACACCCCTACAGGTTCCATCATTTGCAGGTCTAGTTTCTTTAGGTTGAAATAGTTCAGGATAACTCTATGTTTACAGATTTACCCAATAAGTTAGAACACACATGACATTTTCAAGGAATAGCAATACAAAACTAGATAAGTGGAAATACTTAAGTTACCCATCGTCCACATTATGACTGATACTTTCTTTGGCCATATTTTATTGCCAAAGTGAGTCACAAGGCCTGGTTTCTCTTCACTGAAAGAAAAAATATGGAAGGAGGGAAAGCAGGGGGGAATTAAATCGTGGGACATTCACTATAATAGGCCATTAGGTTGTATTTAATCAGTTCTTTTTAAATTCTTATATTCTTTAAGCATAGGAGAATTGTACTTATACAATTGCTTTTTGTACTTATATAATTTTTGTACTTATATACTTTTGAAATAATCAAAATTATTTATCTTAGGGCTGTTCCTTGTCATGGTCTTTATGTCTAATTTCACATAGAGTTCATGTATTGTTATATTTGAGAATCCCTGCCTTTTGATTGGAGATTATTTTTAAACCCATGGCAAAGTGAGAATTAAATATAAACTGAAATTATTTACTTTAAAATATTGATCAAATGTGGTAGATTTAGTTGATTAATAGAAAATCAAATTAAGAAGATGCAAAATGCAGTGGTTGAGTGTATAACTGTCAAATTCAGTCAGCAACTATCAGACTCTACCATCCTCTGGAGCTCTGCAACCTTGAGAGACGTGTGAGACTAGTTTATGCACTGATGAAGAGAACTAGGATCATCCGTCTCTTGTAATAATTCAGTGAACACATGCATGCTCACATGTAACATGCTTCTCAGAGGAACACTTGGCATAGCACTAGAAGAGTGCAAACTGTTCCTTAGGATGACAGTCTGCTTTTACAGTTCCTAGGTTATCTCTTTCTCTATTTCTATTATTGAGGATGATCACAACATGTCTCACTGAGCATGTTTTATTTTTCCTCCTTGAAAGGCAACCTCATGGGATTGATGTGTGTAAGAATAAAAGCATTAGTTTACTGAGTCCATTAACTACCACAGAGGGGCTGACATCATTAGTCGTAAGAACAGAGAGGAGTGTGGTAGAAAGCTTAGAGATAGGTGTGAAGTGCAGAGTTCTGCTTCTGCTCTGACAGAGAAAATGATTACTCCTTCAGTTTGGATCGTTTGCATGTTTTCCCAATTAGTGCTATTATTAATGAAGACAGATGGAGACACACACATACATGCTTTCTTCAGTGTATGTGGATTTTTCTAGCCTAAGTATGTGAAAGTGAACAATTGTCATTTAATAGACCTGGAACATGTATAAATGTACATTTTATAACAACTATCCAGCAAGTACATACATAAAAATAAGCATTTCTAATCCAATGAACTAGTTAAACACTAAATCACAATAATTTGCCTGGTTACTACAAAAAATCATCATCTACTGAAATATTTACTATATGTTTGTATTTTCCATTCTTTATAAATCACAGACACAATCTTCCTCATTTTCTGTTCTTTCTCCCTCTTTATCTTTAAAGGGCATCTGGTCAGTTTCTACGCTATAGTTTTCAGTAAGAGAAAACTTGCTTATTGCAGGCTTTTAAATGTCCTTATCATGAGATCCCTAAATCCTGAAACAGTAAAATAAGATAAGCAAGAATACATTTTGTACAAGTTACAACTACAGCACTTAGCATTGTGCCAGTTTGCATAATGTCTTAATAAGGCTTTGCTCTAGTCTCTTATGCACAGCGACATCTTAATTTCACTGTGCGTGATTAAAACAGTATCCCAAATGCTCTTTAGTGTACTACAAAAGTTTTGTGATGCTGTTGTGAGCTGTTTTATAAACTTTATTTCTATATTTTTTTAGATTATTACTCATCATTTTTCTTTTATATTTTCTTTTATTAAAGTGTTTATATACAATTGAATTCTTACTTTTCCTGACAAATTCAGTATATTCTTGTTTTAAAATGAGAAAAAATATATAGACATTTTGTAGTGATATGAAGATGGTTGTGTATGGTGTGCCAAATCATTGATATATGCCTAAGATTCCCCATATTTTAGTGATATGAGAAGTTAAAACCCCAATAATATACCAGTACATATCCACCAGGATGGCTAAAATTAAAAGAAATACCAACACTAACTGTTGGCAAGGTGGAGGGAAAATTCTTGAATTACTCATTAACTGGTTCATAAGAATATTTGACCATAAAAGTAATAATAAATATTACTTTTCCTTGTCACCCAGAAATTACATTTTTAGGTGTTTTTCCAACATAAATGGTTGCACATATATCCATTAAATCCCATTAACACAAATATTTATTACCGATTTATCTATAATAATGTCCAAAACAAAAGAAGCTATATTTTTTTATAGTGTCTCATAACAAATTAGTACAGATTTGGTGGCCTAAAACAACAGTATCATTGTTATATTAAAGTTTCTTTAGTTCAACAGAGGGTACAACTTCCACTGTCTTTGGTTTGGATTATGAAAAGGTTGCACATCCAGGTGCTGTTGAGTCTTAGCTTGTTCATAATGCTCAGAGTACTCAGATATTCACTTGGTTGTTGGTAAAATTTACTTATGACTAATGACATGAGAGATAGCAATATTTTTCATCAGCTCATGTGGACACCAAAATTCCTGAAGTTTGCCTCACTTCTCCATCGGGGCTTCTCAATGTGGTGGAGTTCTGGACTGAATATCTACACCCCAGTCCTATTTATACACTGAAGTTCTAATCCCCAGTAATGTGGTGTTTGGAGGTGGGATCTTCAGATAGTAATTAGGTTATAAATGAAGAAGCACTGTGAATAGATTAATACCTTACAAGACCGAACAGGGAAGCAACAGCTCCTCTTTCTCTGCTCTCCACACTCTAAGGATACACTGAGAAGAGGGCTATCTGCAATCCAGAAAGAGTGTCCACCACTGACCAGGTCTGCTCCCACGTTAACCTTAGATCCCAAGACTCCGAACTATGGAGATATATCAGAGCCTGCTTTGGGAATTTAAAGGCAGCCTGTGCAACATAATGAAGTCCCACATTATATATATATATATATATTCCTTTATTATTATATAATTCATTTTTTAATCCTTACTAATTTTTATAGTGTTTAATTCTGCATTGTCTCCTGATGAGCGTGGTAGCACACAACTATAATCCTAGCACTTGGGAGACTGAGGCAGGAGGATTGGTGTGCGTTCAAGGCCAACCTAGACTTCAAAGTGAATTCATAGCCAACCTAAACTGCATAGTGAGACCCTGTTTCAAAAAGAAAACAAAAAAAAACGCATCTCCAACTTTATTATTCTATTTTAATGGCATTTAGGGTGATTTACCTCTTACCACCCCTTCATGTTAATCTGTCTTTGTATTCAACCTGAGCTTCTAAACAGCATATACTTGTATCTTGTGTTTCTAATTTACTTTCATGTTTTATTTTCTAATTATTTGGCTTAGATTATTCACATTTAAATCAATGATTGATGCAGTTAAATTAAAATCTAATAAAATACTTAAACCTCTACCACGGATAACCAAAAAAATGAACAATCATTATAAGTTATTACAGGTATATTAAAAGGGTAATAAAAATATTTATGAACAGTTGTATGTAAAAAAATGATAACTCACTAAATGAACTAATTCCTTGAAGCACACACAGGGAAAAATGGGCAATATGAATAGACGGAACACTATCAAAGGCTTTGAAACTATAGTTTCATTCCAAAACAGAAACCACCAAATCAGATGAGTACATGATGAATTTTGCTAAACATGTAAGGAACAATAATACTAATTCTCTTCCACATCCTTCAAAAGGGAGAAACATTACTACTTAACTCATTGTATGGGGTCAGCAGTCCCCAAATACTGAAACCATGTTTGCACATAGAGGACTCAATATGTTTAAAATATCAAATCTTCCCAACTTGATGTATAGATTAAATGAAATTATAATAACATTCCAGCATATTATTTTGTTCATATTCACTAATGATTCCAAACTTGATATGGAAAAGTAAAACTGAGAAAAATTAACACAATATCAAATAAAAAAAAGGCAGTTGGCTGACTACAATTTACCTCAAAAAGTAATTTAAGGTTATAGTAATCAAGTTACTATAGAGGAAAATACAGGCAAGTAGATCAATGGAACAGAAGAAAACACTGTAAAACTCACCAGCAAAGGCAATAAACCACCATGTACATCGGTGAGATAACTACATAGCAAAATGTACTGGGACAGAGCGAAATCCATATGGCAAAGAAGAACAGAAGTATTTCTCAACAACTTTTAAATATCCTAAAATAATTATCTGCAATAAATATGTAGACTTAAATATAAAATCTAAAAGTATACAATGCTTCAAAGATATTAAAATCTAAAGTAAACCCAAGTTCATTTAAAAGTGGAGATTGTTTTTTAGAGGGAAACTACAAGTATAGTACATGAGATTAAAAACTGGTACATTGAGAATATCACTAAATTCAAAGACATGGTCATCCCTTTTAAGAAAGAGTACATGTGTCACAATTGTTATGTATTTATCTCACCAACTCATAAAGATTCAGAACTTAATATTCCTCAGCATGTAAGAGGGTCCAAAGCATAATCCAACAACAAATATTTACGCAGTTTCAGAGGTCATTGCTTTGCCAAATACAGTTCCTTTCCACCTTCCCAGACTCTTTTAATCCTACCAAGCATGACTTACTTTAGCTATGAAAACTGAAGCTTTTATTTTTCTATAGAACACATGTAAATGCTGTAAATACATTTAATTAGTATCGGAATAGCATCATTCACTTAATGTCTATAGTTTACCAATGAGTAGTCAGTCTATTTATGTGAAGACTTAAAGATAAGTTAATTTCATTAAGATGAAATGTGTTTTTTCTCTGTATCTGCATTGTCTATGTAATAAAATATTCAGTAAAATGTAATGACAATAAAATATGCTTGCAAGGGTAAGCATTAAGATTAAACATGTTGATATTTCATTATAGAAAATGACAGAGACAAATAGTAAAGTGTCTTCTAGATGATTGGGACCGTGATGCACTTTTACGGGTGTCTATTCTCCTGTCTCTCAGAGCTGTGCCCCTGCTGAACATGCGCAGATCAGCTGCACTAGTACTGATTCTTTTAGTCTTCTGAACGACCTTGATTATTCATCTAGGCAATTTCCTGTTATAAATGTATTATTCATTGGAATATTCCTAGGTAAAGACTCGAAGAATCTAAAATGATGAATTAATTTATTTAAGATATATGCCATGCCTCGAATGTCTGATACCTCTAAAAACATCATGAATCTTCTAAAATGTGAATGTCTAATTCAAAATTACTTCTTAAGTACCAAAGAAATCATATATATATATATATATATATATATATATATATATATATCCTCTAATAGAAACAGTTATATTAAATAATGCATGTAGCAAAAATAATTGTATTCCATTTCTTAATTAGTTTCCCCCTCTAAAGAATTTCTTAATGTTTTCCCTATTGCAAATTAAACTTTCATTTTTAAGAATAAGAAAGCCAGATACACAATACAGGGGACCCACTGAGAAATAATCATTTAAGTTTGCTTTATGCAGGAGGCTGGTTCATGCGCAGGAACTGAGGTTTTCCTTCTATTTTATGCATGTAGAGAATCCTAATATATTCTGCAGTTTTATGTCAAAGCCATCCTAGTTTTTCTAATTCTCCAGAGATCAAACTAACCTAAGAATAAAGAACTGGCAAACATTCCCATAGTACTTACAAAATTTATCAACAAATAAACAATTCCTGCTCAGCCATTTTAGAGTGCCAGTTTTCTTAACTTGTTCATGTTCATTCAAACCCATTTATTTTTCCAAATGTCAGCGACAATCTAAACTGTTCCACACCACAGGCTGCCGACAGTCTGTATGTAAGATAATAAACAGAGTTGCATCCACTTGGGGCTGCAAAATTCATAGATTTTTCTTTCTGTGGGACCAGTTATCACAGAATTTAGATATTAATTTGTCAGTGTTATTTCCAATTCATAGAGTTAATGTAACTAACTGATGCTGACCTCACAGGTGTCAAGTGAAATGTAAACTACGTATAAACTGAAGTTCAAGTCAGTGGACTCCGTTATTTCATAATAGGAAATATAGAGAGTTACCCAAAAGGAACTATCTCCGATATAACGTTTTACTTTATGATTATTTTAATAGATGGAGAAGTGAGCTAATCTTCTTGCCCGAGGGAATTTTAGCAGCATGAGGCTTATCAAACTATCACACTTTTGCAACTTGGCCCTTTGAGTTTAGATACTGTCAAAGCAGAAGACATTCTAAAATGCTTTGTTATCACTTAGTACAGAAAATACGGGCATGCCAATAAGGCCGGAGGAATCATGAGAGTAACGACTGCATTAATTCACTGATCCTCAATCTTATTCTGCAGTTTTCTGTACTGCACCCTAATGACATGAAACTCATTGCTCTGAGCTCTCCAACAGCGCCTTTTACGCAGCATTTCACCCTCCATTAATATCATGACCAGGCCTGTTGCTTTCACAAAACTTCAGTCAAGTAATCTACCCCTGTTAATATACGATTAACTTTCTGAATTTCCTTTTGTGTAGATTGTCACACGTTTTAAAGGCTTCAGGTCGAGACCAATGGAAACATTAGTGTCATGTATGTTCTTTGGATCTTTGATTTCCTTTTTTGCGTTCATTCTTCAGTGCCTAGATCAAGGGTGAACTTGCCATTTAGTGGCATCTTTGCTATTTTCTTCATTCAAACAGTAGAAACCCCTCCTCTCGTGGGACATTTCAGCCCAACATTTGTAATTCCATTATTGTGTCTAATACCAGGAATCCTCTCAGTTGCTGGGCTATGTTAAACTCAGACTCAGTTTCTGGAGATAAGATAATGGAATACCTTCTGTGGTAACTGCCAAATCGAATTCTTTTAGTAAGTATGTTTCATTGCCTGTTTCCCTGACTGTTGGTTTCATAGGTTTTAATACACAATTTGAAAATAGTTAATTTCATTGCTTTCATACTTATCATTCTACTCTATAATTTTAGCCTAATGAAACATGTTAGATGTTGAAAGATTCTCTTATGGTAGTGCTTAACTTCACAGATGATCTAAGCCACCCAAGGATGAAAAATCTTGGAGCTGATTTTCACACCAGTAAAAGAGAGATAACTCTCACCTAAATGGCTTAGTGTGTGTGTGTGTGTGTGTGTGTGTGTGTGTGTGTGTGTGAATGTATGGGAAAGCACATTATAGAGTATAATAATTAAAGTATAGGTGCTTGGATTATTTTTGAGACAACTGATCAATAATTTCAGAAAATCTTGTTTTTTTTTTTTTTTTTTGCAGTACTGGGGATCGAACTCAGGACCCTGAGCTTGCTAGGCAAGCGCTTATTCCACTGAGCTATATCCCCAGCCCGCAGAAAAATCTTTTTTTTTATTTAAAAAAAATAAAAGTACAAAAACATATTGACAAACAGACACCAACTAGCATAAAAAATAGTACAATCACAACTAATCTATAGACAAGGTGATATGGTCTCAACAGTGGCTATTACTTTATCCATTGATATCTTCGAAGTGTAAATATATGACCCCATATACAGACATGCAAATTTAGTCAGACAATTAATCCTCTCAACAACAGAAAAAACACAAAAACCAAAAATCCAAAGACAAAAAACAAAACAGGCAAAGAACAACAACAGCAACAATAACAACAACAAAAAAACACCAATAGTTGCTGCTTTACATATTGATTTCTTCGAAGTGTGTGTTCAGGATAACACATACAGACATACAAGATTGATCAAATAACCCATCATCGATTATTGCTTAGCATTGAGTGATATAATACAAGAGTAGAACCATGTTAGCCCTCCTGCATATATGTATATTCATATATACATACATACATTTTTGTCTTTTTCTTTTCTCCTTTCCTTCGTCCCATCTCTTCTTTGTTTTTGAGCAGATTTCCTTCATGTCTCTTAGTTTATATTCCCACCCTCGGGTTCTTACACCAGTGATACAATACATTGCCTGCACATGTATCGCTGATTTATTTCACTTATGAGTATGGACTCCAGTTTTGTCCACTTGCCTACAAAGTCCCAAAACTGTCTTTCTTTATAGCTGAATAATATTCCATTATATAAAAATGCCACAATTTTTTAATCCAGTCTTTTCTGGATGGGCACTGGGGTTGCTTCCACATTTTAGCTATTACAAATTGTGCTGCTATAAACATGGGTGCACATATATCAGAGAGATATGATGTTTTCAGATCTTCTGGGAAAATACCCAGAAGAGGAATAGCTGGTTTGAATGGAACCTCTAGACCTAGTTTGCGGAGAAATCTCCAAAAGGCTCTCCACAGTGGTTGCACCTGTCTGCACTCCCACCAGCAGTGTAATAGAGTCTCTATTTCTCCACAACCTCGCCAGCATCTGTTATTGGATGACTTTTTCATACTGGCCAGTCTTACTGGGGTGAGATGAAATCTCGATGTTGTTTTTATTTGCATTTCTCGAATGACTAAGGATGTGGAACATTTTCTCATCTATTTATTTGCCATTTGTATTTCTTTGTCTGAGAATTGTGTATGCATCTCAGATGCCCATTTCTGGATTGGGTCTTTGAATTTGGACAGGTACATGTTTTTAATTCTTTGTATGTTCTAGATAGAAGACCTTTGTCTGAGGGACAGCCAGCTAGGATTTTTTCCCAATTTGTGGGTTTTCTTTTTACTTTGCTGGAGATTTCTTTAGATGTACAAAAACTTTTCAGTAGGATGAGGTCCCAATTATTGATTCTTTGAAGTGTTTCCCTTCAGCTTCATTCTTGTTCATGAACTCTCTGCCTACTCCTATGTCTTCAAGATTTTTACCTACTTTCTCTTCCAATAGGTTTAGAGTTTCTGTTTTAATGTTGAGGTCTATGATCCATTTTGACCTGAGTTTGGTGCATGGTGATAGACTGGGGTCAATTTTCAGTTTTCGGCAAGAGGCGAGCCAGCTTTTCCAGCACCATTTATTAAACAGGCCTTTTTTTTCCCAGTGGGTTTGGTTGACCCCTTTGTCAAATATTAGGTAGCTGAGTGAGTTTTTTGTTGTGGTTGCATCTTCCAGTCTGTTCCATTGATCCTCAGGTCTGTTTTTTAGCCAGTACCAGGTTGATTTTATTACAGTTGCTTTGTAGTATAATTTCAGGTCAGGGA
>PVLD010016903.1:0-43596 GCA_004027595.1 Dinomys branickii
AAATGTGGCTGAGCAATTAAGTTGGAATATTACTGTGCCTTATAAAGGAAGGAAATACTGACAGAAGCCACAAGGTGAGTGAACCTCGGAGACATTTATACTAAGTGAAATAGGTTGTTCACAAAATGTCACATTTGCATATCTTACCACAATAAAAAAATATATTTACTATTAAAAGTCATTTCTAAAAAAAAAAAAAAAACAAATAGCTAAGGGTGAGACAACCATAATGAAGGAGATGGTTAGTGAATATAGAGTAGATACAGATAAAAAACAGAGGAGCTTATGAAGTGAAACCATAGATATCTAACATAAGAAAGAACTAGACTCCATGAAACCAGCTCAAGCAGATATCCAGGAGATTAAAATTAAATTTAAATTAAAATTTCTATTGAAAGTACATGCAGCAGAATCAACCAAAGTGATTATAGAATATCAGGTCTATAAAACAGAAATTCAGTTAAAGAAGCCTTCATAAAGGCTTCTTTAAAAAGGCAAGGAGCATTAAAATCAATCCCACAGCTATTAAGTGATGCAAAGAAAAATAATATAAGATTAACTAGGATGAATGAAAAAGCACAAAAGACACAAAAAATCCTATTCATAGAAATAATGGCAGAAGCTGGGGCCTCAGTGGCTACTTGCCACATCCATAGTGTGTCTGCAGGTGCTGGGCTGAGCCCCAGACATCTTCAGGAACCCCGGTGAGCCACTGCTGTGCCTCCTGGACCAGTGTGAGAGGGAGGCAGAGCCCCAGGCGCACTCTGGGGCCTTGGTGGCTACTCTCCACACACGTAGTGTATCTATGGGTGCTGGGCTGAAGCCCAGACATCTTTGGGAACCCTGGTGAGCTGCTGTTGTGACTCCCTGACCAGTGTGTGAGGCAGGCAGAGCCCCAGGCACTCTCTGGGGCCTTGCTGATCACTTACCACACCCCTATCATGTCTGTAGGTGCTGGACTGAACACTGGACAACTTTAGGAACCCCAGAGAGCCACCTGTATGTCTCTCCCACTAGTGTGTGAGGCACATTGAGCCCTGGACAACTTCTGGGGCCTTGGAAGGTCACTCCCAGAGCAACCCACACTCCCCTGGAAACCCAGCTTAAACCTGGACAGATTCAGTGGCCTCAGGGAGTCCACCCTCACCCCTCCCCTGCCAGTGTGGGAAGCAGGCCCTGTCCTGGGCAATATTTGAAGCCTCGGTAACCATGACCTGCATCCCCCTACTCTTGTGGAAGCTGGGCCGAACCCTAGACAGCTTCAGAAACACCAGTTAGCATCCTCTGCCCCTCACACATATGCCTGGGAGTCCGCTGAGTGCAAGAAAGTTTCAGGAGCATCTGGGACTCCACCTGGGCACCACTCACCAGCACAGGAGCTTCAGTGAGCACTGGGAATCTTCAGACACTCACACACAATCAGGAGTGAGGCGGCACTCCAAGGAACCTCTGGATCTTTAAAAATGACAAAACAGGGGAGTAAAATGCAATCCCAGACCTCCACACCACCCAGAACAAATCCAGAAGACATCAACACAGAAGATACTAGAAGTCATAAACCTGAAATTTCTGAAATGATAGCAACTGAAGTAAAGGAACAACTCCATCAGGCCACAGAAGACATCAGATCAGAAATAATATTTCAGGTAAAAAGAGAAATGACTACAATAATGAAAGAAGTGTTCAGCATATCCAAAGATGACATTGATAAGAAAATAGAAGAACATGGACAACTCATGGAAACCTTGAGTAAACAATATAGAAAAGAACTAGAATGTAAGAAACAGATTGAAATAGATATCCAGGAAATTAAAAATTCCATTGAAAGCTGGCAAAACTCCCTGAACGAAGCTGAAGACAGACTTTCAGATTGAAGACAGCATTGCCACTAATGAATGTAAAAGGAGGGATCTCTTAAAAACAACAAATAATCAGGAAATAACAATACAACAACTACAAGATGAAGGAAAGAAAAAACAATGTCAGATATCAGTGAAGCAGCAGGTGTCAACACAAATAGCATAAAAAGACTCTTTGAAGAAATAAAAGCAGAAAGTTTCCCAGGCATGGAAAAAGAATCTGACATCCAGATAAGTGAAGCATATAGAACTCCAGTTAATTGTAACCAAAATAAATCTACACCAGACATATAGTCATCAAGATCTCAGAAACTCAACAAAAGATTGGAATATTAAATGCTGTGAGAAAAGAAACAGATCTCTTATAAAGGAAAGCCCATCAGAATCAAGGCAGATTTCTCAACACAAATCATCAAGTGAAGAAAAGCTTGGAGTGAAGTATTTCAGGTACTGAAAGAAAAAACTTCCAACTCAGAGTGATGTACCCTGGAAAACTATTCTTCAAATTTAATAGAGAAATAAAATACTTTCATGATAAAGTACAACTGAAGAAGTTCATGAGCACCAAACTAATCTTACAAAGGGTACAAAAAGATATTCTAGGAAGAGATAAAACAGACCACAACTTCAAGAACAACAACAGAAAGGAAACATCAAGCACAGTAAGCAATTAAGCAAAGGGAAAAAGGGGGACTCAACAGCAGGAAAACAAAATGACAAAGATAAGCCAGTGCATATCAGTTATAACCATCAATGTAAACGGTCTCAATGCACAAATCAAAAGAAGCAGACTAGCAGAGTGGATCAAGAAACAAAATCCAACTATATGCTCTATACAAGAAGCACATTTAACTCAAAATGAAATTCATACACTGAAAATTAAAGGGTGGAAAAAAATACTCTACACAACAGGACCCCAGAGAAAAGCAGGTATAGCTATTCTGTTTACAGACAATGTGAACTTCAAACCAAGAACAATCAGAAGAGATAAAGAAGATCACTACATGTGAGGGGAAAGCTTTAAGTGGAAGAGATAACCATCGTAAACATCTATGCACCAAACGCAGGAGCACCCAACTATATAAGACAAATTTTAATGGACATGAAAAATGAAATAAGCAGCAACACAATCATTACAAGGAACTTTAAAACACCATTGCCACAAAGAGATAGAGCAACTAGTCAAAAAATTGGGAAATAACAGAACTTAACCAAACTTGTGAATGTATGGACTTAGTAGACCTTTACAGAGTGCTCCATCCAATGGTATCAGAATATACATTCTTCTCAGCTGCACATGGGACATTCTCTAAAACAGACCATATGCTAGTACATACAACATGTTTAAGTGAATGCAAAGGAATTAAATTATCCCATGTACACTATTGGATCACAGTGCGATGAAATTGGAAATTAATGACAAAAAACCCCCAGAAAAACTCCATAAACAGTTGGAAATTAAATAACATCCTCCTGAACAACCACTGGGTCACAGATAAAATCAAAGTAGAAATTAAACATTATTTACAATAAAATGAAGATGTAGACACAATGTACAGGAACCTGTGTGATGCAAGGAAAGCTGTCCTTAGAGGCAAATTTATAGGGGTGAATTCCCACCTCAGGAAAACAGACCAAGCACAAATAATCTTATGCTGTACCTCAAGCTCCTAGAAAAAGAAGAGCAAGTCAAACCCAAAACCCAAAGACAGGAAATTATAACGCTCAAGGCAGAAATTAACACAATGCAGACTAAAAAAAAATACAAAGAATTAATGAATTGAAGACTTGGTTCTTTGAAAGAATGAATGAAATAGATGTACACCTAGCCAACCTTATTCCAAAAAGGAAAGAAAAAACTAAAATGCACACAATAGGGAATGAAAGGGGTGAAATCACTACAGATACTGAAGAACTTCAGAAGATCATCAATACTTACTTTGAAAACCTTTACTCTTATAGGATGGAAAACACAGAAGAAATGGACAGATTTCTAGATACATATGAATTACCAAAGCTGAATCAAGAATATATAAAAATCCTGAATAACTCAGTACCAGCCAGTGAAATTGACAGTGTAATAAAAAACCTGCCAATGAAGAAAAGCCCCAGTCCTGATGGATTCACAGTCGAATTCTACATGAAATTTAGAGAAGATTTAATGCCAATACTTGTCAAACTCTTTAATGAAATTGAAAGGGAAGGATTTCTCCCCAATTCCTTCATGGAGGCAAGTATTATCTTGATTCCAAAACCAGAGAAAGACCCAACCAAAAAGGAGACCTAGAAGCCAATCTCCCTAATGAATACAGATGCAAAAATTCTCAATAAAATACTAACAAACAGAATACAACAAATCATCAAGAAGATTATACACCATGACCAAGTGGGATTCATCCCAGTAATGCAGGGATGGTTAAATATATGCAAATCAATTAATGTAAGACATTGTATCAATAGAGCCAAAGACAAAAATTACATGATCATCTCTATGGATGCAGAAAAAGCCTTAGAAAAAGTCCAACACTCATTCATGATAAAAACCCTACAGAAAATAGGAATAGATGGCCTTTACCTCAATCTGGTTTCCTGGTTTTTTTTTTTTTTTTTTTTTTGGCGGTACTGGGGATTGAACTCAGGACCCTGCGCTTGCTAGGCAGGCGCTTATTCCACTGAGCTATATCCCCAGCCCCTCCTTTACCTCAATCTGATCAAAGCCATCTATGACAAACCAATAGCCAACACCATACTAAATGGTCAAAAATTGAAAGATTTCACTTTAAAATAAGGAGCAAGACAAGGATGTGCACTGTCACCACTCCTATTCCATACAGTTCTGGAAATATTAGCCAGAGCAATTAGACAAAAAGGAGAAATAAAAGGAATAAGGACAGGAAAGGAAGAAGTGAAATTATCATTATTCACAGATGACATGATACTTTACGTGGAAGACCCCAAAAACTCCACCAAAAGGCTTATGGATTTAATAATGAAATTCAGTAGTTAGCTGGATACAAAGTTAACACCCCAAAATCAATAGCATTTCTGTACACAAGCAATAAACAGACAGAGAGAAATTAGGAAAACCACACCTTTCATAACAGCATCAAAAAAGATGAAATACTGAGGAATCAACCTAACAAAAGAAGTAAAATATCTATACAGTAAACATTACAGTGCTCTGAAATAAGAGACCAAAGAGGTTATCAGAAAATGGGAAGATATTCCCTGCTCATGGATAGGAAGAATCAACATTGTGAAAATGGCTATACTACCAAAATTGTTGTACAGATTCAATGCAATCCCAATTAAAATACCATTAGCATTCCTCACAGATCCAGAGAAAATATTCTTAAAGTTCATCTGGAACCAGAAGAGGCCTAGAATAGCAAAAGCAATCCTGGGCAACAAAGACAAGGCTGGAGACATCACAATTCCTGGCTTAAAATTATACTACAAAGCTACTGTTATAAAATCAGCATGGTACTGGCAAGAAAGCTGACCTGAAGATCAATGGAACAGATTAGAAGATACAGGCACAACTACAAACACACTCAGTCACCTTACCTTTGACAAAGAGGCCAAACATGTTCAGTGGAAAAAAGATAGCCTCTTTAATAAATAGTGCTGGAAAAACTAGCTTTCCACATGCCAAAGACTAAAACTAGACCTATTTCTTTCACCATGTTTTCAACTAAAGTCAAAACAGATCAAAGATCTAAATACTAAAATGGAAACACTAAATTTATTGGATGAGAAATTCAGTAAAAATCTTGAAGATATATGGGTAGGCAGAGAGTTCATGAACAAAAACCAAACTGCCCAGGAAATAATTTAAAGAATCAACAATTGGGTTGTCATCTTATGAAATTCTTTTGCACATGTAAAAAAATCATCAATACAGCAAAAAGAAAACCCATAAATTTGGAAAAAATTTTAGCCAACTGCCCCTCAGACAAAGGACTTCTACCTAGGACATATAAAGAATTTAAAAAATCAGCCTCCCCCCCAAATTCAAAGACCCAATCCAAAAATGGGCACCTGAGATGAACACATACTTCTCACATGATGAAGTAATGGTGAATAAATACATGAAAAAACGTTTAACATCATTAGTCATTCGAGAAATGCAAATTAAAAAAACACTGAGAGTCCATCTCTCCCCAGAAAAAATGGTTATCATCAAGAAATCAACCAATAACAAATGCCAGAGAGGCTGTGGGGAGAAAGGAACCCTGCTCCACTGCTAGTAGGACAGTAGATTGGTGAAACCATGGTGGAAATCACTTTGGAGATTCCTCACAAAACTAGGATGGGAAGTCCCATTTAACCCAGCTATTCCCCTTCTAAGTATATTCCCAGAAGAATTAAAAACATCATACCACAGCAATATATGTGCACCCATGTTTATAGCAGCATAATTTGTTATAGCTAAATCTTGGAAACAACCCAAATAACCATCCTCTGAGGGATGCATAAAAAAGATGTGGTATTTTTGTACATCAAGTGTTACTCAGGTATAAAAAAGATAAACTCAAGGCTTTTGTAGGTAAATGGATGCAACTAGAGACCATACTCATAAGTGAAATAAATTGGACCCACATGTGTAAACATATTGTCTCCCTGGTGTAGGAATCTGAAAGAATAAGTAAAACTCAAAATATACAATAGATGATAGGAAAGGGAAAGAAATTGCTCAAAAAAGGAATGACTGGGATGAGGGACAGAAGAAAAAAGAAGGATGGCAATATATATATATATATATATATATATATATATATATATGAATAGCTGTAATTGTACTGGTGATGGCTGATAGTTTATTGAAAGAAACAGTTAATGCTTAACACTTTCTGTCTTGACTAATTTTGCATGCTTATATCTGGTAATCTGAGCAATAGATTTGAATGTAACAATATGCAATGAAACTACCATGGTGAATTCCTACAATCTTGTCTGGTAAAATTCTGTATTATCTCTAATGTTTTATTGAATAATAATTTTCTTATTCTCTTTAATGATTTGAACAACCTTCCATTCTTACATCTGATTTGAGCAACATAGTTGAGGATAACAATATGTAATATAACAAGCATTGTTAATTCATATTATTTTATCTTGAAACTCTATATCACTTTAAATGTTCTTGCTTTGGTCTGTTTATGTTTGTGATGCTGGTATGGTGCTATTGTTTTTTTTTCTCATTTACTATTCTCTTTCAAATAAAATATAAAACAAAGAAGTAATGGCAGAAAATTTCCTAAGCACGGAAAAAGACTTTGATTACAATAAATGAGGTATACAGAACTCCAATTAGCCATGATAGAAAAAAGTCTAAGCATATAGTAGTCAAGATTCCAGAAATGCAATATAAGAATAGACTATTAAAAGCTATAAGAGAAAAGAAACAAATCACCTATGAAGGAAAGCACATCAGAAACACAGCAGATTCCTTAATACAGATGATCAAGTCAAGGAGAGCTTGAAGTGTTTTAATACCTAAAAGAAAACAACCTCAAACCAAGCCTGATGTACCCTGCCAAATTATCTTGTAAAATTTAAGAAATTAAAAACTTTCATGATTAAGAACACTTGAAGAAATTCATGACCAACCAAATGAGCGCTCCAAAAAGTTCTGAAGGAGACTCTGGAAAATGACAATAAAGACAACAATTACATGAATTCTAATAAAATGAATCTACCAATAAGGCAAGCAATTAAACCAAAAGGAAAGAAAAGGAGCCGATAATAAAAAAGTGATGACCAGAATAAGCCACTACATATCGGTTATCCAACAATGGGAATGGTCTCACTTCACCAATCAAAAGAAATATATTTGCAAAATGGATCAGGATATATGATCCAACAATATGCTTTATAAGAAACACATTTAACTCAAAAGAAATTCATAAACTGGAAATCAAAGTGTGGGAAATAATACCATACTTCCATTCAATAGGAAACTGGAAAAGAACAGGAGTAGCTACTCCATTCAGAGATAAAAGTAGATTTCAAGCCAAGGCTGGCCAGAAGAGACAAAGAATATTACTACATACCTGTTATGGGGACAATCCAGAAGAAAATATAACAATTTTAATTTTATATGCACAAATACTGGTGCAACCAACTATATAAAATAAACACTAATAATATGAAAAACTCTCATAAGCTCTAACACAATTGTAATGGGGCACCACAATCCTTCAAATAGATCAACTAGACAAAAAAATCAACAAAGAAATCTCAGAGCTGAGTCAAACTTTTAAATAATGGATTTAGTAGATATCTACAGAGAGTTCCATCCCATAACAGAATATACATTCTTCTCAACAGCACATGGGGCTTTCTCCAAAACAGACCACATAGCATGTTCTAGCTCAAAAATATGCTTAAGTAAATTACAGGGAATAGGAATTGAATTTATCTCATACATATTACCAGACCATAGTGCAACAAAATTGGAAATCAATGGCAAAAGAAACCACATAAACTGTATAAACACATGTAAATTAAATAACATCCTCCTAAACAAGCAATAGTTCACAAGAAATGAAAGAAAAAAATTGTTTTTACAATTAAATGATAATGCTAATGCAATAAAACTGGAACTTATGGAACACAAAAAAACAGTCCTATGGGCGTAATTTACAACAGTAAATCTGCATGTAAGAAAAACAGAAGGAGCTCCAATAAATTACCTAATGTTGAATCTCAAGATTCTAGAAAGAGAAGAGCTGGCTAAACCCAAAGCATGTATGAGGACGAAATTATTAAGATAAGAACAAAAATTAATGCAATGGAGACTAAGAAAATAATACAAAAAAGTCATTGAATCAGAGTTAGTTCTTTCGAAGGTTAAATAAAATAGAGAAAACCTTAGCCAACTTTATCAAAAAAAAAAGAAAATAGTCAAGTCTATGCAACTGCATACAATTCCTAATTAGGAATGAAAAGGGTGAAATCACAACAGATCATGCAGAAATCCAGATCGTTAATACTTACTTCCAGAACCTGTAATCTAATAAAATAGAAAATGCAGAAGAAATGAACAGATTCCTAGTTACATATGAATTACCAAAGCTTAATCAAGATTTAAAATTTATAAATACCCCAGTGTAATTCAATGAAATTGAAGAAACAATTAAAAAGCTACCAAAAAAGAAAAGCCCAGTAGCATGGTGGTGTGTTCCTGTAATCCCAGGACTCAGGAGTCTGAGCAGGAGGATCACTGTGAATTTGAGGACAGTCTGTGCTATGCTACATAAGCAAGTTCAAGTCCAGTTTGCACTATATAGTGAGATCCTGTCTCAAAACAAAACAAAACAAAGCACAACCAAATAAAACAAACCACACACACACACACACACACACACACACACACATGCACACACACCAGGTCCTGATGGATTCAATGCTGAATTCTACAAGAAATGTAAAGAATATATAATGCCACTACTCCTCAAACTCTTTAAAGCAATTCAAATGGAAGCAGTAATCCCAAACTCATTCCTGATACGAAAAATAGAGCAGTATCCAACCAGAAAAGAGAATGATAGGCCAATCTCTCTAATGAACACAGAAACAAAAATCCTCAATAAAATACTGGCAAATAGAATGCAGCAAATCATCAAGAAGATTATACACCATGACCAAGGAGGATTCATCCCCAGGATGCAAGTATGGTTCAACATATTCAAATCAATAATGTAATATATTACATTAACAGAGCCAAAGACCAAAACCACATGATCATCTCAATAGATCCAGAAAAAGCATTTGACAAAGTCCAACACTTATGCATGATAAAAATCCTATAGAAAATTGAAATAGGTGGTCTTTATCTCAATCTGATAAAAGCCATCTATGACAAACCAACAGCTAACATTATACTAAATGGTCAGGAAATGAAAAGCATTTACTCTAAAATCAGGAAAAAGACAAGGTTGCCCATTCTTACCACTCCTAGTCAATATACTTCTGGAAACATTAGACAAAGCATTTAGACAAAAGACAAATAAGTATAGAAAAAGAAGAATTTTATCATTATTTAACGATGACATGGTAGTATACATAGAAGACTTCAAAAACTCCAGAAAAGATGGCTAGGTTTGGTAGCATAGCAGGATACAAAGTCAGCACTCAAAAATCAATAACATTTTTGTGAATGAATAACAAACTGACTGAGGGAAAATTAGAGAAACCACACTTTTCACAATAGCATCAAAACATGAAATAATGTAGAATCAATCTAATGAAGGAAGTGAAAAGTTCTATACATTCAAAACTACAGTACTCTGAAAAAGAAGATGGAAGAAGTCATCAGAAAATGGAAAGATATTTTCTATTCTCGGATAGCCAGAGCCAATACCATCCAAATGGCCACATTTCCAAAACTGTTACACAGATTCATGCAATTCTGATCAAAATACAAACAGTATACCTCACAGAACTGGAAAAAACAAACTTAAAATTTATATGGAACCAGAAGAGAACTAAAATATTAAAAGCAATGCTGGGAAACAAGGGTAAGCCAAGAGGCATCACAATTCCTGATTTGGGGACTCCTCAAAAAACTAGAATTAGAAGTTTCACTTGACCCAGCTGTTTTTCCTTTGGGTATCTTCCTGACAGAGTAAAAAGCGTTATATACCAGTGTCACATGCATACCCTTGGCTATAGCAGCAGAATTCGTCACACTTAAATCTTGGAAACAGCCCATATGCCCATCAAAGATAAACAGATAAAGAAAACATGATATTTATATAAATAGAATATTACTGTGCCACAGAGAAGGATAAACCTGAGTCATTGGTAGGAAAATGGATGCACCACAAGATCATAATCTTAAGTGAAATAAATCAGGCATGCAAGTTTCAGTATCTCATTGTTGCTGTTGTATGAGATGCTCACATGGTAAATGCAGAGTACGGTGGAGGTTAGATATTGGGAAGTAGGAAGAGCATGTTCAGACGGCAAAGGGAGCAATAGAAGCGGGAGAAGGAAAGGACAAGAAGGAAGGAGGATGGAAGGCAAAAGTGAAAGCAAAGCCTTGTGAAGGGGGTGTGGAAAATGGGTAAGGGGGAAGAGAAAGGGGAAAGAAAGAAAGAACTGAGATGTGTTATCCACAGGTGCAAATTCCCTATGACGAATGTGATCAATATGTGTGCCAAATAGATGTAAAAAGTGAAAGACCTTTAGGGAGTTTATAACACCAATACTCAAAATTTTTAATAGAATTGGTAGTGAAGGAGTACTTGCAAACATATTCCTCATAGCCAGCATCAATCTAACTCCAAAACCATTCAAGGACCCCAAATTAAAACAAAAGTACAGGTAAATCTCTTTAGTGAACACAAACACAAGAATCCTCAATGCAATACTGATAAATAGAATGCAACAAATCATTAAAAGTTTCATACATCATGACCAAATAGGTTTCATTGCAGAGATGCAAGGGTACTTCACCATATCCAAATCAGTAAATGCAATACACCACAGAAACAGAACTGAGAACAGAATCATATGATTATCCTCATAGATGCAGAAGAAGCTTTTGACAAAATCTAATACCCATTCATGATAAAAAAAAACCTCTGAAGCAAAAAATAGGTGTAGAAAGATCTTATCTTAATTTAGTAAAATACATTTATATAAAACCAATGACCAACATCATCTTAAATGTGTAGCAGCTACAAAACCAGAAACAAGACAAGGATGTTCAGTGTGACTACTCCTGTTCAATATGGTACTCAAAATTTTAGCCAGAGTAATCAGGTAAGAGAAAGAAATAAAGGGGATATGGAAAAGGAAGGAAGAAATAAGAAAGAAAGAAAGAAAGAAAGAAAGAAAGAAAGAAAGAAAGAAAGAAAGAAAGAAAGAAAATTATGATTATTTGCATGTGATGTGATCCTTTATATAGAAGATGCAAAATATTCCACCAAATGACTTGCAGAATTAACAACCCAGTTTGGCAGTGTCTTAGGATACAAATTCAACACACAAAAAAACAATAGTATTCCTATGCACTAATGGCAAACTAATACAGAATCAGTGCTTCCAAGGTTTTACTGTGTCTTCTTTGAAATGTTTATAATCACAGGTATTGGCCTGATAGGCAGCACTTGAGGAGATTCTAAGCCTCTCTTGACTTCCCACTTGATTAGTTAGGACTGAAAGATGGTTTTAGCAATTTATGGAAACAGAACACATACAAGTATTCTGGGACCTTCTGGCCAACCAGTTCATCCAGTAGTAATGAAAAAAAACACATCATAGTGTTATAGTGTCAATCATAAGCCAAATAAAGGAGATAAAGAACAGGTGAAGGAACCTTGAGACCTCCAGATAAAGGGTAATCGCCCAATTTAGAGGCTACTGTAGCAGCAATTCTTGCCTGTAGAAACCTCAAACACAAGTAGCCATTCAGAGTTATGTGTATGGGAAGGCCAGAGTGATGACTCACTGATTTCTTATTTTTTGTGGCCACTGTTTCTTCTTGGGAGATGGTTCCTCCTGCTTCATTTTTCCTGGCTGGATTTCAGGGTTACATCTTAGTGATGTATTATGTTTGGATCCATACAAAACTTTTGGGAAGGCTCTGCCTGTGAGCAGCTCCATCATCCTGCTTGAAACTTGAAGTTAGAGATGAGAAAATCTCCCGAAAGGAAGGCAAAAACCATTCTCCGTTCTGTTCCCTGTATTTCTCTGCGCACAACTTGGACTTCTGTACCAAGAAAGCCCAGCGGGAAGTGAGGCTGTCCCCCAGTCTCCCCTAACTCTTCTATCTACCGCTTGTATGCACACACTTGCACATGACAAGCTAATATTTTAAGTTCCAAACTTGTACCAAACATGTGCCTGTGTGTCCTGTGTCAACATGTTTTAAGCTAATAACAAAGCCACATGTTGAGAATCTGTTCCCCCTGTTTGCCTCTCCTGATGTCCATGCCCACAGCCTGAGTGTGTGTAGCAAATGCAGTGCTAGGAGAGCACTCCAGTGAGGAAATCCTCCAGGAAGAGCCCTGGGGTGATCAGGGGCTCTAATCACATCTGGCTTTGGCCCTTGTTTGGCTCTCAGAGACCACTTCAGTGCTGGCATTTCTCCTTGTTGCTGTCTTGCCATTTCTTTCTCTTTGGGTCCAGTTTTGCTCCCTGGAGATTGAGCCTCAAGAATTTTTCTATCTGAGGGAAGTTTACAGGCTACAGAACACTTCAGGGAAAAAGGCATGAGAACTCTTGGTAGTATCTCCATGGCCCAGAGATTGTCTGATGAGGAAAGACCCCTAGAGCCTCCCAGGAAGTGGTGCCAAGCTCTCTTGAGAGCAGAATGGCTTTCTGTCCTCCAGGAAAGGGGCCCTCAGAGACAGACGTCTCTCTCTCTCTTGTCCCCTTGTCCAATTTTCTAAACAACTGCTTTGCATGTGATCTTTTGTAGAAAATGGGCTAGCTAACTGGGAGCAACTATTAATGGTGAGTGTATTTTCTAGTCTTGTTTCTGCCTGTCATGTTTATTTACTTATTTTTGGCTGCTTGCTTTTTGAGACAGGGTCTCATTGTATATCTTAGACTGGCCTCTAACTCTCACTCCTCCTGTCTCAGCATCCTAAAGGCTGGGATTACAGTTAGGGTTGCACCACCACGCCCAGTTTAATTTTTTTACTTATAACAGACATGAGAACAGGAATCACTCATTCATTCTCTTTTTTCTTTTGGTATTTTGAGACAGGATTTCACCATGCAATACAGGGTGCCCTTGAACTCACTTTGTAGCCCAGGCTGGTCCTGAACTCACAGCAATCCTCATGCCTCAACCTCCTGAGTACTGGGATTACAGGCATGCGCCACCACAGCTGGGTACTCATTCATTCATGCACAGGACTTCTTGGAGAAGCAACACTATTTTAGACATAGGGTACTTCTATGAATAAGTCAGGCAGAGTCCCCAGGGTCACTCTTTCACATACAAGGGGAATTCAGGGCATATAACTGCTCTGCCTGGCCTCACAGACCTTCCTTTAAGAGGGCTCTGAGACTGTGGCAGATAAGCCCTCATATGACCCCTCACAATTCTACTCTCTGCTACCCGTGTTTTCTACCTTAGTGTGAGTAGGACTTGTGCTTACTTCTAGCAGTGGATTGTTGCAAAAGGGATGGAATGCCACTACTGTGATTATAGTGCCATTGTCTACAATTCCATATTGCTAGCAGACTCAGCCTAGAAGCTCTATGACAGACGTTGAAGGAGTAAGTGACGCCAGTGTGGCAAGAAGCTGCCAACCAACAGCCACCAAGAACCTGGACCCTATGTCCCCAAGGAAATGAACTTTGCTAACAACCACTGTAATCTCAGCCCAACCTACATTTTGGGGCATAGTTTCACTAACACTTTGCCACATGACAGTATCCAGATAAGCCTTTCCTAGATTCCTGCTCCACAGAAACTGTGTGCTAATAAAGCACAGATGTTTCTTTAAGCTGCTACTTTGTGGTTGTTCATTACATAGCACAGAAAACTTGTGCGGAGTCCATCTGGACAGGAAGAGTAAGCTGGATGTGGTGGAACAAGTCTGTAATCCCAGCACTCTGCAAGGCTGCGACAGGAGGACTGCAAACTAAAACATCCTGAGCAATTTCATGATTTAGAAAGACCCTTTCTCAGAAGGAGGAGAAGGAGAAGGAAGAGGAAGAGGAGGAGAAGCAGGAGGAGGAGGAGGAGGAAGAGAAGCGAGGGGAGGGGAGGGGGAAGGGGTGGGAAGAGGAGAGCGGAGGGAGGCAGGGAGAGGAGAAGGGAGAGCTATAGAACAGGTGAGTCCTACCTAAATGCTTAATTAGTATAGGTATTTGCTTCAGGTTTCGGAGTTCAAGTTTCCCCCATGTGACCCCAGCTATTATTTCTTGAATATCATCTCACTGCTTAGCACTGTCCCACAGTCTCTCATAGCGGACTAGGACGGCTCCTCTCCCGTAGTTAGTTAGGATAGCTTCCTAATACATCACCCCTTAGAACACTCAGATTGCAAAATTCTCGCTTTTCCACAGAACCTGGACTAGCACAGTTTTACAATCTCTCCATCTCTTGGAAAGCCTTAGAAGTACAAACACGATGGAACAGGGTTTCCTGAAGCAGGACCATAGAGAGGAGAGATCCCTGAAATACTGGATGAATCCAGCAGACATTACTGAAGGGATTTTAAAGACTTGTCCTCTCCCATTCCAGTCTCTTCCACCCACAAGGATATTTCCACTTAGAGGCCCACAGACCACAAATTCCCACAGTTGGAGTCACTCTTAATTATCTCCAGGAAGTTAAGATCATTAAATTCAGTGACTTTTCTTTCATTCATTTACTTAGTGGATTTAATTTCCTCATCTATTAAACAAGTATAATAGTGGTGCCTATCCCAACAGTTTCATGAAATGAGTCCATATACACAAACTGTATAAATAATGTGGCATGTCAGTACTGTACATGCATACAATTATTATTAACATGGTTTGCGATGTTACTGTGCATTATAGCTTGGGGACATTTTGGAAATAGAGTGTCAGATAAACTCTGTGTTCTATAATAGATTCTTTATCTATCTATCTGAAATCTGCTCTGAATGGACAGAAATTTCTATGGACTAACAGCTTGAAATCAGTAATTACAGAGCCACATAAAGCATGGAAGAACACACTGCAGGTAGGTGAAGTGTGGAGATGAGAATTATAAGAAATGACCCAATAACAGCCTGTGTCCTCTTCTTATCTTGGGCGTCAACTGATGTTGAAAGAGAACAAATGGATGAAGGGAAATTTCACCACTGCAAAGAAATTAAACTATGAACACTTACCATAGCCATAGGATTCTTATTTGTGGCAAATAGAAGAAAAATGGTATTTATTCATGACTTCAATAAAAGTATTCACCGGGAAGCTAGATTTGATTGGTCTTCTTTCAGGAGAGACATTGGAAAAGCAAGGGGGCAATGGTCTTTAATGCCGAGCAGAAACCTAGTGCTGGGCCTGCAGTCTGGTCTCAGTTCTCCTGGGAGCAGTGAGAAAGTGACCTGCTCTGCCTTGTACGGGGCAGCAGTGCAAGGTTCATCTCTTGGGACAAGCATGGCCCCCCTAACAGGCAAGGCATTCAAAACTAAATCCATGTTTCCTTCAAGTATTTTGTTTTTTTTTATATTTTCTAAAGTATAAAAAACAAAGAAAACCAAAACAACAACAACCACAACATAAGGAAAACATTAACAAAAAGACACAAAGTAGCACAAAAGCAGTACAATCAAAATTGAATTACAGACAAAGTGACAGGTAATCACCAATGGTTGCTGCACCACACATTGATAACTTCAAAGTGCATGTTTCTGGAATCACATATAGACATACAATCTTGATCAAGCAATCATGAACTGTTCCTTACCATACAGTGACACAAGTCAACAGTGGCACTAGATTAGCCATCCTGCATATACACACATAGATGCATATCTGTCCCTTTCTTCCCTTTCCTCCTCTCCTCATCCGCCCTGCTCCCTACCCTTGAGCAGATTTCTTTCACAACCTGCAATCCACATTCCCATCTTCAGCTTCCTACACCAGTGATACAATATACTACCTGCTCATGAAACTCTGATTTATTTCTCTTATGAGTACGGTGTCCAATTGTGACCATTTGCCTGCAAAGACCCCAAATCTGTCCTTCTTCATAGCTGAGTAATATTCCGTTATATAAAAATGCCACTTTTTTAAATCCAGCCCTCTGTGGATAGACATTTGGGTTGCTTCCACAATTTAGCTATTACAAATTTTGCTGCTATAAACATGGTTGCACATATATCCTGGTGATATGATGCTTCCAGATTTTCTGGGAAAATACCCAGAAGAGGAATAGCTGGGTTGAGTGGGACCTCTAGACCGAGTTTGCTAAGGAATCTCCAAAACGATCTCCACAGTAGTTTCACCAGTCTGCATTCCCACCAACAGCAGAAGAGTTCCTATTTCTCCACAGCCTCACCAGCATTTGTTATTGGATGACTTTTTCATACTGGCCAGTCTTACTGGGGTGAGATGAAATCTCCATGTTGTTTTTATTTGCATTTGCATTTCTCGAATGACTAAGGATGTGGAACATTTTCTTATATATTTATTTGCCATTTGTATTTCTTTATCTGAGAAGTGTGTATTCATCTCAGATGCCCATTTCAGGATTGGGTCTTTGAATTTGGACAAGTTCATGTTTTTAATTCTTTGTATGTTCTAGATAGAAGATCTTTGTCCAAGGGACAGCCAGCTAGGATTTTTTTCCCAATGTGTGGGTTTCCTTTTCACTTTGCTGGTGATTTCTTTAGATGTGCAAAATCCTTTCAGTAAGATGAGATCCCAGTTATTGATTCTTTGAAGTGTTTCCCTTGCAGGTGGATTTTTGTTCATGAATTCTCTGCCTACTCCTATGTCTTCAAGATTTTTACCTACTTTCTCTTCCAATAGATTTAGAGTTGCTGTTTTAATATTAAGATCTGTGATCCACTTTGACTTGAGTTTGGTGCATGGTGATAGACGGGTCTATTTTCAGTCTTTGGCAAGAGGCAAGCCAATTTTTCCAGCACCGTTTATTAAACAGGCTGTCTTTTTTCCAGTGAGTTTGCTTGGTCCCTTTGTCATATATTAGGTGACTGAGTGTGTTAGTGCTTATGGCTGCATTTTCCAGTCTGTTTCATTGATCTTTAACTCTGTATTTTAGCCAGTACCAGGTTGATTTTATTACAGTAGCTTTGTAGTATAATTTAAGGTCAGGGATTGTGATTCCACCTGACTTGTCCTTGTGGCCCGGAACTGCTTTTGCTGTTCTGGGTCTCTTCTGGCTCCAGACGAATTTAAGGCATGTTTTCTCTAGATCTGTGATGTATGCTAATGGTAGTTTAATGAGAATTGCACTGAACCTGTATAACAATTTTGGTAGTATGGCCATTTTCATGTTGGTTCTTCCTAACCATGAGCAGGGAATGCTTTTCCATTTATTGAAATCCTCATCAATCTCCTTTTTCAGAGTACTGTAGTTTTCATTAAATAAATCTTTTACATCCTTTGTTAGATTGATTCCTAAGTATTTCAGTTTCTTGGATGCTATTGTAAAAGGCATGGTTTCCTTAATTTCTCTCTCAGACTGCTTATTGTTTGTGTATAGGAATGCTATTGATTTTGGGGTGTTGACTTTGTATCCAGATACTCTGCTGAATTTGTCTAATTGAAGGAGTCTTCTTGTCTAGTTTTGGGGGTCTTCCATCTAAAGAATCATGTCATCTGCAAATAGTGGTAGTTTTACTTCTTCCTTTCCTATCTTTATTCCTTTTATTTCTCTATCTTGTCTAATTGCTCTGGCTAATACTTCCAGAACTGTGTTGAACAAGAGTGGTGACAGTGGACATCCTTGTCTTTTACCTGAGTTTAAAGTGAAAGCTTTCAGTTTTTGCCCATTTAGTATGGTGTTGGCTGTTGGTTTATCATAGATGGCTTTGATCAGATTGAGGTAAAGGCCATCTATTCCTATTTTTTCTAGGGTTTTTAACATGAATGCATATTGGACTTTATTAAAATCTTTTTCTGCATCTATTGAGATGATCATGTGGTTTTTGTCTTTGACTCTATTGATATGATGTATTACATTAATTGATTTGCAAATATTGAACCATCCCTGCATTCCTGGAATAAATCCAACCTGGTCATGGTGTATAATTTTCTTTATGATTCGCTGCATTATATTTGCTAGTATTTTATTGAGTATCTTTGCATCTATGTTCATTAGGGAGATTGACCTATAGTTCTCTATCTTAGTTGGGTCCTTCTCTGGTTTTGGTATCCGTGTAATACTTGCCTCCAGAAATGAGTTAGGGAGAATTTCTTTCTTTTCAATTTCATTGAAGAGTTTGAGGAGTGTTGGCATTAAATCTTCACTGAATTTTTTATAGAATTCTGCTGTGAATCCATGAGGGCCTGGGCTTTTCTTTGTTGGTAAGTTTTTAATGACATTTTCAATCTCATTAATTGATATTGGGTTGTTCGGGATTTTTGTATCTTCCTGATTCAGTTTTGGTAGTTTGTACATTTCTAGGAATCTGTCCATTTCTTCTGAGTTTTCTATCCTACGGGAGTAAAGATTTTCAAAGTAGGTGTTACTGATCTTTTGAATTTCTTTGGGATCTGTAATGGTTTCATCCTTTTCATTCCTTATTGCATGAATTTGAATTCTTTCCTTTCTTTTTTTAATAAGATTGGCTAGGGGTTTATCAATTTTATTTATTCAATTGAAGAACCGACTCTTTGATTCATTTATTTTTTGTAGTGTTTTCTTCATCTCAATTGCATTAATTTCTGCCCTGAGTTTTATAATCTCTTTCCTTCTTTGGGCTTTTGGTTTGACTTGTTCTTTTTCTAGAAGTTGGGCTATTTATTTGTTCTCTTTCTGTTTTTCTATATGTGAGTTCATCGCTATAAATTTTCCTCTGAGGATTGCTTTCATGGCATCCCACAGATTCTGGTAGATTGTATTTGCATTTTCATTTGTTTGTAGGTATTTTTTAATTTCTTCTTTAATTTCTTGTGTGACCCATTGGTTATTCAGGAGGTTGTTGTCTAATTTCCAACTGTTTATGAGGTTTTTGGAGTTTCCTTTGTCATTAATTTCCAATCTCATTGCACTGTGGTCAGATAATATGCATGGGATAATATCAATTTTTTGCCTTTAGGTAGGTATGCTCTATGGGCTAGAATGTGGTCTGTTTTAGAGAAAGACCCATGTGCAGCTGAGAAAAATGTGTATTCTGATGTTGTGGGGTGGAACACTCTGTATACATCTACTAAGTCCATTTGTTTGCACCTTTGCTTCAGGTCTGTTATTTCTTGGCAGAGTTTTCTTCCAGTTGACCTGTCTCTTTGTGTCAAAGGGGTGTTTTGGCCCCCTATTACAATAGTGTTATTAATTATTTGGTTCTTCATGTCTGTTAAGATTTGACTTATAAAGTTTGGTGCTCCAGTATTTGGTGCATAAATGTTTAGGATTGTTATCTCTTCCTCTTGCAGCTTTCCCCTAACTAGTATGTAATGGGCTTCTTTATCTCTTTTGATTGTTTTTGGATGGAAGTTTACACTGTCTGCAAACATAATAGCTACTCCTGCTTTTTTCTGGGAACCTGTTGCATGGGGAATTGTTTTCTAACTTTTAACTTTCAGTCTGTGGATTTCTTTTTGAGTAAAATGTGTTTCCTATATACATCATATTGTTGGATTTTGTTTCTTAATCCACTCTGCCAGTCTGTTTCTTTTGACTGGTGAATTGAGGCCTTGTACATTAATGGTTATAACTGTTATATGTTGGCTTATTCTTTTCATGCTATTTACTTGTTGTTGCTTTCCTATTTTTGCTATCTTTTTACTTGCTTATTCTGCTTAAAGCTTCTTTTCTATTGTTATTCTTAAGATTGCAGTCTCTTTTTTCTCTGTCAAGAATTTCTTTTAGTGCTTTTTGTAATGTTGGTTTGGCACTCATGAAGTTCTTCAGTTGTCCTTTGTCATGGAAATATTTTATTTCTCCATTGAATTTGAAGGATAGTTTTGCAGGATACATCAGTCTGGGTTGGAAGCTGTTGTTTCAGAATCTGTAATACCTCACTCCAAGCTCTTCTTGATTTCATGGTTTCTGTTGAGAAGTCTACTATGATTCTGGTGTGCTTTCTTTTATAGATGATCTGTTTCTTTTCTGTAGCTGCTTTTAATATTGTGTTCTTTTGCTGGATGTCTGGGATCTTGACTATTATATGTCTGGGTGCGGCTTTATTTGGGTTATGGCTTGTTGGGGTTCTATATGCTTCATTTAACTGCACTTCAGTATCTCTTACCACATTTGGGAAATTTTCTGCTATTAGTTCTGCAAATATTCTTTTTATATCATTTGTGTTGCCTCCTGCTGTTTCATTTATTCCTATTATTCGGATATTATTTCTTTTTGCCTCATCTTGGAGCTGTTGGATTAATTTTTCCTGGATCCTTGATGGCTTTAAGAGATCCTTCCTTTCATGGTTGCTAGCTACCATGCTGTCTTCAAGATCTGAAATTCTATCTTCAGCTTCATTGAAGAGGTTTTGCAAGCTTTCAATGGTAGTTTTCAATTCCTGGCAATCTCTTTGAGTCTGTTTCATGCATTCTAATTCATTCCTATATTGTTCATGTAATGTTTCCATTTGTTTCCTTTGTTCTTCTATTCTTTTATCTATTTCTTCTCTATATGTGCAGAGCATTTCTTCCAGTATTATTTTCACCTCATTTTTTGCCTGAGAGATTTTTTCTTCTTTAATCTCTTCTATGGCCTGATGGAGTTGTTTCTTTACTTCAGATGCGATCATTTCAGAAATTGCAGGTATGTGGCTTCCTGGTTCTCCTGTATCATTGTTTCCTGGACTTGTTCTGGGTGGGGTTGAGTCCTGTGGCTGCGTCTTGCTCCTCTGTCTTGTCATTTTGGATGTCAGATGAAAGTGTTGAGCTACACACTACCCAGACAGCTCCCAGATGACTCTAGCAACCCTAGTTTACCTGGATATCAAACTCATCCCCAGATGTTAGCTGACCATGAAGCACTGGGCCCAGGAATCCCAGACGACTGCTGAGGTGCCAGGTTCAGAGCCTACCTGCGATGGTGGGGGAAAGTTGTCTTGCTGGGCAGAGCACCAGCGTGGGTCTTACCCTTCAAAGGTCTGCTGCAAAGCCTGCTCTACTGTCGCTATGAAGCTGGGCTCCTGCTCTGCGAGAAACTTCGGGAAAGTCTCAAAGGTGCTGCTACTCTGGTGGAGTTTATTCACCCAGCTACAGTCTCACGGGAAAAGCTGCTCCCATAGCTCACTGAGCTGGTCTGGTGATCTGTGGGAAAGTGGCACAGGTGCTGTAATGGTGCCCAGGGTCAAGAAGAACACAGTGTACCTCAGAAATACTGCTCCCTTAGCTCTGCTCAGCTGGTCTGGCGCTCTGCCTCCTTCAAGTATTTTGATAAAGACATCATCCAGACAAAAGTAAGAGTGAGATTAAGGCACAGCGTTGCTGTGTTATGATCAGTCACTGGTGTGACTGAGTCTGTAGCTGAACTTTGCATTCCTTTTCTAATGTCTGTATTTAGTTTGGTATTAGCAACTAAGAAAATACTCTATTTTTATTACTAGATAATGAGTTACTGGGTGTGATAAATAAAACTAGATGGGGAATGAATATTTTTAAATGGGGCAAAATAACTCATGACTCAATAGTTCTTATTCCCATTTGTGGGTTCCCTCATTGAGAAAACATTTTGACCAATTCAGATATAATTCTGGTAGTGACAGAATTTTAATTTAGAAGTGAAGGAACTTTTTCCAATATTGTGCTTATAGCAATGACTGATTTCCTGAGATCTCCCCCATACACTTTTCTAATATATAACTAATAACTTGTGTTAGTGCTGTAAAAACAATTAAAAAATAAAGAATTCTCCAGTGCGCTTCTCTAAAACTCCTACTCTGGCAGCCTTCATAAATATTTGTTCACCAAGTAGAACCAGATGTTTTTATTTCCTCTCCAGGCTTACCAGAAGGTGCCTTGATTTTCACTGTTGTTCTCTAGGGCCTGAGATCTCATTATTACGGAGCCTTCACATATTGGCCCCAGTTAGGTTTGCTGTTTATTTCTTAGAAAGGAAGGACAACCACAGGCCACGATAAGGAGGCAGGTTGTGTGATGGCGAACAGAAGACCTATGTAGCAGATTCTAAGCTCTGCTATTTACTATCATGACTTAGTTGAACTTTCTAAACCTCTTCTTGCTATTAAAATAAATTGGGATGTAATAATACTTGAGATAATGTGATAATTTAATGAGATGATTTGCATGGAAATGCCAACTTCTGGTAAAGTGATCCATAACTGTTAACTGTCCATAGTATACTTGGATTGGAAGGCAGGCAAAAGAAAGAAGAGAAAGGGTTAAAGCTTGTTGTCCAAGATGGTACGGACAAAGGACCAGGCCCACTAGAGTTTTAAACTGATGATAGCAGGAAACTGCTAACAAATTCACAACAAATTAACAAACTTTTCTAGACTCATCATCACTCAGGGTTATTCTGGCTGTTGACACCTTGCACTAATGTATTCCGGTTGTTGACACCTTGCACTAATGCAATCTACAAAAACATCTTATCTGTTCTCCATTAAATTTCTAAGATTCAGATATTTTCAAGATACTTTGTATAATAGATTCTATAATCTACAAGCCAGCAAAATAGCCCACTGAAAAAATGCCAATGTCCATATTTCCAGAATCTGAGAATATGTTACCTTACATGGAGGAAGGGACTTTGCAGATATAACAAAGACTCTGAGCCTTCATATAAAGAGATTATTCTAGATTATATGAGCCACCCATATCTGATCACATGAGTCTTTAAAAGTGGAAGAGAAAGGGGAAACCTTAGTCTGGAAGATGCAAGCAGGATAAGAAAGAGGAGAGACCTATGCTCCAGAGATGCTCGAGCCCTTACTGTGGTCTGTCATGACAGAAGGTAACCAGGAAAGGAATGCAGGCAGCCTCTAGGATCTAGGCAAAGCCCTTGGCTGACAGTTGAAAGCAATGGGGACTTCAGCCTTAGGGCTGTGGGAATTGAAATCTACCCACAATCTAGTGAGCAAGGAAATGGATTGTTCCCTAGAGCAGTTTGAAAATACTCCTCAGTAGTAAAGACTTTAGTTTCATTCATTATTCACTCATTTTTGAAACTTCATTGACAGCTATAATAAAACAGCCCTTGAACTGAGTGCTGGTACTAAAAGCATGAGTGAAGCCCCATTTTAGCTTTAAATATTTATAGAGAGTCAGCGCAAGAACCAGAAAGTGGTTTCAGACTTTCAAAACAACTTATTTTGTCAAAATCCTCTGAGCTACTCAACCTTTCCTCTTGTCTACAATTTCAAAACAGTTAGTCATAGTAGAGGTGTTTAATGTTTTGCAAATTTATTGGCATGAATCTAGCATGAGCAAATTAAAGAAAGATTGTTTTTCCTCCTGGTCTATGTGCAATGAGATCATGGCTTAATTTCCTTTTCTGTGGAGCTTTGGCTACTGTATAAACACCCTCATCACACAGCTGCTGCCCAGTGGCACAGTAACATCATTCAAGCTCTGAAGAGCAGCCTGCAGAGGGTTGCCTAGGTGTTCTTCCTGGACCCCACACCCAGAGATCCTGATTTAACAGGGATGGGTTGGAATCTGAGAACGCATTTCTCACACGCTCACAGATACTGCCATCCGTCTATAAACCACACTTTGAGTATGATAGGTAAATTTATCTTTATTAATAAATATTGCTTATGGAGCCAGGATGGTCAGAGGGAGAAAACCTCAAAATATGTGTAGCATATTTGACAGTTGGTGCAATTCTTTTAAATACCTGAGCCCTGACAGTTCTTTACCCTAGTTCAGTAGTGCTGAACCTACAGCATGCATGCTGTAGCTGGCTGTTTGTATCGCTGAAAGCTGTAAAAGGCTTGCCATCACTGGCCTAGTCCCTTCCCCACATCCTTTCCTTGCCTATGACAAGCTGGAATGTCCTTGAACTTGTTACAAACTCAGAGAAATAGGGACTAGGAAAGGAGAAGGAATGGTGCTTCCTGATCTTGAGAGTGAACAAAGTGGCCTGATGTTTTTGTCACCATAAATGGCATCTTCACTGATAAGGTACATTTACAAAAACACTGAAACCTCTACTTATGCAACTTGGCATAAGAACAAAGCATGTGTCCTGCTGAAGGACCAGCCAGGTGATTATGTAATGTGCTCTGTGGACTCCAAGAGCATCACGGAACACTGCCACCTTTCTCCATCCCTGCCCTGGGTTAATCTCCCCTCATCAAGTTCTGTTATCCCTTACTCCACTGGCCACCATCCCTCCGTGGACGTTTTAGGCTCACAGAACACACTGGAACATATTCACCCAGACAACTGCCCAGTCCTCTGGTGCTGTCCTTCCGATCATCTTCATGTACACTGTGAATGGCCATGAACCTTAGTACACTGATTCCTGGCAATAACCTGGCAACGCTTTAAAAATAGTAACAATAAACACATTTGAATTTAAAAATTAACATTAGTGCAACACCACTAATTAAACTACAGACTTTATTTGGAATTCACACTTTTTGCTACTAATCCCTTTTCCTCTATTCCAGTATCCAAGAAAGGATACCATGTTACATTTAATTTTCATTTCTCCTTAATCTGCTCCAGTTTGTAATAATACGTAGGTTTTTCCTTACATTTGTGACCTTCACACTTCCCAAGAGTTTTAATTAGAATACTTTTGAAGAGTATTACTTATCCCCAAAGCACTTTTCATAAAGAATTTAAAAGACGTTGTTTCCTTCAGCTCCGCATATCAGCACCCCCCTTAAGCAAAGCACAGATTCCTTTCTCTGTATCTTTCCAGACGCTTTTCTGTGTAAGTATGCACACATCCCTTTACATGCACAACAATACAGATACTGTTGGGCAGCCTGCTTTACTAATGCGAGTTCTATGTGATGATTCCTGGTAGTATGCAGAGTGTCTTGTTTACCGCTTGTGTGCTCTGATAAGGACAGTGTGTTTCGTATAAAGAATCTTTTGTAGCAGCTGAGTTCAAGGTAGCAGAACCAAAATCCTGGCAGGCAGTGAGGCAGGAACACGTTTTTCTGATTGTTTTCAAGTGATTATATAGATCTGGAAAATGAATACATGGAAAGTATGTAGCAAATGGATATATAAATTACTCATCATTTTTTCTTTATTGTTTGCAATTAAGTACATAAAACAACAGAAACAAAATAAGCTACAAATGAAGCTTTGATCTAGTGAGTATGGAGAGGAATAATTTGAGAAAGAGAGATCCATTGTTAGCCTTTTCAACTCTCCCTAGGAAAATGGGGGAAACTACCGTTGCCTTTTTCTGCACGTATTAAGTGGAAATAATTTTACAGCGTCATGAGAAGATGTTTCTAAGTAAATCTTGTTTACATAAAAATTGTGAATATGCATAAATATAAATTTGAAAATTCACTCCTACAAGAACAAAGAAAATAATAATTTAAGTGATGCTGGTGCTTAGAACAAGAACAGACGTGAAGCTCAGCATGGTTATCTGTGTCTGTAACTCCAGCTCTTTGGAAGGCTGAGGCAAGAAGGTCACAAGTTGGAGTCCTGCCTTGGAAACTTAGCAAGAACTGTTCAATAAATTAAAAATAGATAAATAAATAAATAAGTCTGGGTTTTTAGCTCAGTGGTAGAGAACCCCTGGGCTTAATTTCCAATAATACACACACACACACACACACACACACACACACACACATACACACACGCACACACAAAGATGTATGTGTTCTCTAAAAGAAATCAAAATCATGCTGTGATTAGATGTGATTATGATTTTAAAACAAATTCATTTTTAAATTCTTTTCGCTGACTTGGATTGCTTATTTCTCTATAGCAATTAATCTTCAAATAGAAGATGGAGGTTTGATATAGAATATAAACCCCACTCCTTGGCACATGGTACATCCAACAGCACTGTCTTTCACTGGAATGGTTGTGTGCTCAACATTAACCTGAAAACCACAGCAAAGAAAGCACCGTTGTGATAACTCATGGCCATTCTGCATTTCCATATTCCAACCTTGGAACAAATCTATTTTAAATAATAAAATGTTTCATTAAAAATGAATGTCTTGGTCTAGGCCTCAGCACTCTGGATCTAACACAACATGGTGCTCCATGAGATCAAGTTAATGGGGTTGGTCCTCAAATGTCGTTAGTTACATCTCCACAGGGAAATGTTTTCTCCACTGGGGAAGCTTTACCCATTTAACCTCAGCCAACTTTTATTCAAATCTACTCCTCTGTAAGTCAGTGTTCTCCAGAGAAATAAATGCAATAGGATAGATATATAGATTTAAACAAACAAACAAACAAAAAACAAAAAAAAAACAAAATGATTTTATTTTATGAAATTGACTCATAAAATTGTGGGACAAAGGAGGTCTAAAATTTGTAGGACAAACAGATTGGAAAGAGACAGGAGTTGATGCTGCAATGTTTTTTTTTTTTTTTTTAGACAGGGTCTCACTGTGTAGTTCAGGCTAGCCTGGACTCACTTATGTAACCCAGGCTGGCCTTGAACTAGCAGCAATCTCCCAGCCTCTGCCTCCTGAGTACTGGGATTACAGGTGTGCGCCACCATGCCTGGCTGACACTGTAATCTTGGGAAACCTTAGATGTTGCTCTGAATACCTTCAACCTGTTACAGAGGCCCAGCCACAGCATCAAGGGTAATCTCTTTCACTTAGAGTCAAATAGTTCTAAATGTTAACCGCATCTACCAAATACCCTCATAGCAATATCTAGATTATTGTTTGAATAAATAATTGTATCCTGAGCCAAGCTAAGTTGGCACAAAATTAATTTTCATTCTTCCTTGGCTAAAAACAACAAATGAAAACTGAACAGGGTATACTGATATATTATAATATTGATAAATGATAAAACGGATATTTTTGGGAAAAGCCTCATACATTAAGGTGTTAGCTTCCCATTGCCACGATAAACAACTTACAAAGAGGAAAGAGTTACCTTAGTGCATGAATTGAGAGGCCTCAGCCCACAGTCATCTGGTCTGTTACTTTTGGGCCTGTGGGGAAACCGAATCACACGGTGAATACTGTGTGGCAGAACAAAGCTGCCCTGGGTGATTGCTGAGAAGAAAAGGGAGACAGAGGGGCCGAGGTCCCAACACCCCCCGTGCTAGGGCCTTCCCCTGGTGACCTGCCTTCCTTCCTCTAGGCCCTGCCTCTTAAAGGCCCTACCATCTCGCAGTAGCACCACAGTCTAACAACCAAACCTTTCACACATGGGCCTTTAGGGATGGTCCAGAACAAACTATAACAATTCCTAACTATACTGGTCAATATCTTTAGAGGAAAAATTATTTTCATTTAATTTTATAAATGAAATCAGTATTGTATTGATGTTAAAAATATCATTAATATCAGCATTTCATCAGTGTAGTATACTATAGACAACCAGAGGCACAAATCACATTTCTGGCAATCTAATTATATTAGCAAAATATCACATGCAGAGAGGCACTTCGTAAATGTCACTGATTGAGTTAATGTACATATTCACCCAAAGAATGTTAGCTTTAGAAGGTATCTGGGCAATCAGCAGTCCAATTTAATCTATAAGAAATAGTTCCTGAGATGACAGGACTTCTGAGAAGATGGCAGAGCAGTAAACAACAGCAGATTTGAGGGGAGAATTGTAGGGAAAGTACAGAGGCAGACCTCAAGCAGAAAAAGAAGGTGGCAAACTTCACTTCTTCCTGATCCCCAGCTTTCAGCATGAGATAGAAGGCTTGAATCTACAAAGACACAGTGAAGGTGGGTACCTAGAAAGGCCTCAAGGAAGAAACACACCAGTAGAATGGAGCAGTAGATGCTGGGAGCTGCAACAGCTGGTAAGCAACTCCTTTCCAAGTATCCTTCAAAGCTTGGCCAGAAGCTATTTTAGGGAGAGGCTAACTCAACCAAGGGTTCAGAGCAGCTGTGGATTGGCTTCATCTCAGAGCTGCCAGGGAGTGATGCAAAACCATGTGAGGCATCTCGGGTCAGGGACTCATGGTCAGGCTAGCAAAAGACAAATAGAATTTTTTTTTTTTTTGAGAGACAGTCTCGCTATGCAGTTCAAGCCAGGTTTGAGCTCACTTTGTAGCCCAGGCTGGTCTTGAAACTACAATGATTCTCCTGCCTCAGCCTCCTGAGTGCTGTGATTACAGGTGTGCACCACCACACCCATCTGACACACAGAATGTTGTAGCCTGAAAAGCATGGCCCCAACTCTACAACCAGACCATCCTGAACTTCTGTGGAGGTGAAAGCACCAAAATTAGCAATCCTTCCTGATCCTGCTGCAGGCTTGCTGGTACCATCTGACACAAATTGAGACCCTGTCTGGCTCCTTTGTCTACCAGTGACAGCAGGGCAATACCCTAATTGGATTCTACCACAAAGCTGTAGTCCCCAGAAGATAACCACAAGCTTAGTGTCACAGAGAAATGTCATTTTTTCTTTTTTTGATTGTTTTTGCTCATTGATGAGTATGGACATTGTTTTTACTTTTTTGTCTTTGTTTAATTCTTGTTTTTGTTTTTTCCTTCCCTCTTGTCTTCTTCACCAGTTTCCCAAAGCTTGAGTAATCTTCCTTTGTCTTTCAGGCTTGCTTCTAATCTCTTTCTTGTATTTTATTTCTTTTGTTCCTCTTAACCTTTTAAATTTTTCTCTCTGAGGGTATGATCACTTGATTGAGAGGATATTTACTGTATACAATTTTCTGATTTATTTTACATTTCATTATACTACAAATAGTATAATGAAACTAACTATAAATCTTGTATTTGTGGTTAAAGGTAACAAATGAAGAGTTATAACAATGTGTCATTTTTCTAATAGACGGTCCTTGATGGGATCATCATTACTGATTACACTACTTTAGCCAAGGTGACGTAGTTGTTGTCACCAGTTATTCTTTCTTATATGCCAATACTGAGATTGTCTGGGTGTCATCAACTATGCCATAGACCAGTGCCAAAAAACTGGGTGCTGTGGAAAATAGGCAGCAAGCTCTCATCCATAGTCTGTTGAAGAGGCAGCATGTTGGGGACAGACTCAAAAGCCAAAAGCCACCTACACCTAGAAGACATCTTGAAAAAGTAGTCATTTCTTAAGGAGGTCTTGATACTGATAATAGAGCTCCCTACCATATGCAGTTCACAAGCATCCATGGAGAAAACAAATTTTGTAAAGAATATAAAATAAGAAGACATGGAAGCTAAATGGAAGCCAGACTTTCTCCTCCCACAAGGCAAATCCAGGGAGCAATGAAGTGGAAGAAATCCAAATCCACTCACCTGAACTTTCTGAAATGGCAGAAGTAGAAGTAACAAAATAGATGAATGAAGTTCTGGAAGAGAACAAATCATAAATAATTACACAGAAAACTAAAGAGAGGATGACCATAGTAAAGGACATGGTTAGTGAATCTAGAGTAGATACAGATTTAAAAAGAATAGAGGAGCTTAGGAAAGTGGTGCAAACCATGAATGCCCAACATAGGAAAGAAGTGGATTCTATGAAACAGATTCAAACAGATACACAGAAGATTAAAAATTCTGTTGCAACTATATACAGGAGAATCAACCAGTGTGAATATAGAATATCAGATCTCGGAAACAGGTTTGTAGTTAGCAATCATCTTAAAAATCACAAGGGACCACATCCACACACAAAAATCAATCCAACAGCTGATAGATGATGAAAAGAAGAATAACATAAGATTAACCAAAAATTAATATAAAATCAGGAAATAGCACAAAAAATTTTTTAAAAACCTGTTCATAGGAGTAATGGCAGAAAATTTTGCAAGCATAGAAAAAGAATTTGGCATATAGCTACATGAGGCATACAGAACTCCAATTAGCCATGATAAAAAAACTCCACCAAGGCCTACAATAGTCAAGATTCCAAAAATTCAACACAAAAACTAAATATTAAAAGCTGTTAGAGGAAAGAAACTAGTCATTGATTTTAAAAAATCTCATCAGAATCACAGCAAATTTGTTAACATATGACCTTAGTAGCACAGTTTAGAGTGAAATATTTCAACCTTTAAAAGGAAACAACCTCTAACCTAGGCAGATGTACCACAAAATTATCTTTCAAAATGATGAAGAAATAAAATGCTTCTGTGATTAAGAGCACCTGAAGAAATTCATGACCACAAAATGAGTGCTCCAAAAAGTTCTGAAGGATGTTCTAGAAAATGGCAATAAAGACAATAATTTCATGGACCTCAGTAGAATGAATCCACCCAAAAAACAAGCAAGTGTTTAAGTTGAGGGGAATGAAAAGCAACAGCAATCAGAAAATAATATGAAAAGGATGAGTCAATACATAATCAGTTATAACAATCACTGTAAATATTTGGTCTTGCTTCACCAATCAGAAGAGACATATTGAGAGAAGGGATTAAGGAATGATACAACAATATGCCACACACAAGAAACACATCAACTCAAAAAGAAATTCATAGACTGAAAGCCAAAGGAGGGAAAATAACACTACATGTGATAGAGAGCCAGAAAAAAGCAAGTATAGCTACTCTATCTGCAGAAAAAATGGATTTCAAGCAAAGACTGACCAAAAGAGACAAAGATGGTCACTATATACTTGAAAAGGGAGCAATCCAAGAAGAGATGACAATCATATATATAATATATATTATATATATTATGATACATATATAATACCAGTGCACTGAACTATGTACAGTCAAACACTAACAGATATGAATAATCAAATAAGCACTAATACAATTGTAATGGGGGACCTCAGTACCCTACTATCACAAATAGACAGATTCCATCTCACTTGAGAAAGAATGGCTACTATCAAGAAATCAACTAATAACAAAGGCTGGTGAGGTCGTGGGGTAGAAAGGAACTCTACTCTTGGTGGTAGTATAAATTGGTACAATCAGTATGTGTATTGCTCAAAAACTAAAAGTAGAAATTTCATATGACCCAACTATTTCCCTTCTTAGTGTCTTATCAAAACAGTTTAAACCATCATTCTACAGGGATATATGTACACCCATGTTTATATCAGCACAATTTATAATCGCTAAAGCTTAGAAACAGCCCAGATACCCATCAAGTGATAAATGGGTAAAGAAAATGTGGTTTTTATATATAATGGAGAACTACTGTGCCATAAAGAAGGATAAACTTGGGACATTTTTAGGTAAATGGATACACCTTTACACCAGAACTTTAAGTGAAATAAACTGGACATGTGTTTAACATATTATTTCTCCTGTGTGAGAAACTGAAAGGGTAAATAAGGATCAAAATAGATGAGAGAGACTGGGTTGTATGAAGGGGAACAAGGCCGGTGGAGAAGGAAAGGAAAGGAAAAGGAGGAAAAAAGCATAGAAGGAAAAATGGAAACAAAGCTTTTGTAAACAAGGATAAGTGAAGATTTAAAGGGAGGAGAGGAAATGGGGGGAAAACAGAATCCATATATGTTATATATTTATACAAATTCCCTATGAGGAATGTGATCATTAAGTACATCAAAAGTGTACCAATAAGATTAATTTCAAAAAACAATGGCTCCTGAGGATATTAGTAAGTGGAATTAAGAAGAAAATATGAATTTTAACATGCCCTTGCTACAGTTTGGCCCCCATAGTCTCATGTGTTTGGAAGGTGATTGGATCATGAAGGAACTATATTTATTGGTAGATCAGTCCACTGCTGGTTTAGAACTACATGTGCTCTGAACGTTTAGAAGGTGGGCCTGGAAGGAAGAGGTGTGACCTAGGAGGGCAGGTCACGCTAGTTCCTCTCCTTGCTTCTCTGCTTTGCAGTTGAATGACACATTTCTCCCAAGGCAGACCCTCCTATCTTGCCGTTTCTGCCACGGACTGAGACTTTTAAAAGTGTGAGCCAAAATAAATGTCTCCTCTGGTGTCAGGTATTTTTGTCCCAGTGCTGAGGACAGTGGGTAGATGCCCGTTATATATACAAGCAGTATTCTTTGTGAAATTCACCTTTAGTCCTAAGTAACTAATTCTTGATAGCTTAGGAGACAACTACTTTGAGGTTGGCCACTTCTGGATGCAAGGATTGTGAAAGGTTTAACTCTGTTTTTGTGAAGGTGCCAGGTCTCCTTGTAATAATAATGACAGCTTCATTTTGGCAAATCAAGATCCATGAATTTACTTTCCTGGAGAACAATAGTAGTTTATGCCAGATCTCTTTTGCAATTTTAAGAACTTCTGGCTTGTGGTTTGTAGCAGGTATCTTGAGCAAATGTAAGGGTAGGGCACAAACCCCTTACTGAGACACAGCTGAACGGTTCTGTCAATATATTAGCCAGAATTATGAGAATTAGGAAAATAGAATCCACTATTACTATGTGTGATTTTTAAGAGTCCTGAAGATATATTTTTGTATTTATAACATTTAATCTATTTGTAATCAACCTAGAGAGGTTTTCAATTTATTTTTGTTGTTGCTTTTTTTGTTTTTGTTCTTGTTTTTAGGCAGAGTATCACTATATAGTTCAGGCTGGCTTTGAACTCACTTATATAGTCCAGCTGACCTCAAACTTATGACAATCCTCCTGCCTCAGCCTCTTGAGTACTAGAATTATAAGCATGTGCTGCCATACCCAAAATACTTTTTGATTTTAGGTAGTTCCTTCCCCACTGTACTATAAAACTGATAGGATAACTTGGCTATCACCATTGTATTATACTAACTAAAACTATAAGAGCATACACATACTCTTGTCATTTGAAGTATAACCCATATTACAGTAAATCTTTAATGTATTGCAGAAGCTTTCAGCAAAACCTCAAAGAGAACTTAGATAAAATATCTTAACGTTTTTTATCTCTGCAGTAATTTAACATTTTCATTTTGCTACTACATCCTATATATGGGTAAAGCAACAGCAAAAATAATTGTTAAAGAAATACTGATAGCATTAATATATAAACCATTCATGTCTAAAAACAAAATAGTTATAAAGTCTTAACTAAAATCAGAAATAATATTAAATTCAGTGGTAAGCAATAATTTATAGAACTTAAAGTTTTTCAGCAATAAAATACTTGGATCAAAAAAGAATGACAGACTCAATACAAAACCACAAGACTGAGAAGCCTCTCAGGAAATTATCCCTCTATAAGATATGGAAATTCTGTTCTCTGCAAAAGTCACAAGAAAGAAGACATTTTTGTTGTTGTTGGTTTAAAAAGAGAAGAATGTTTATTAAAGAACATTTTCCCCTGAATTCTTAGCTTTTTGTCTTTTTTTAACTTGTGAAGTGTTTGGTTTCACATGTGTAAGTTTAAACCTATACAAATACATATAAATGAGATGAAAATTTAAAAACTTTTAAATTTGGTTTTTGGCTATTTTAACTATCATTAATGCATGTAGATTGGAACTTTATAAAGATCAGCTATATATTATTTATAACTTCTCCTGCAATTTCTAGCTTTGTAATTTTTAACCTCTTAAAATTTGTTCAGAAGAGACTGGAACCAGAGCTCATAAACGCAGTTAACATAACACTAAGCTCCTAGGGTCTGACATCACAGCGTGACCTCATCCACTCCATTCACTGTGTCTGGCACTGAGCAGCTCTGGCTCCTCTTAGTCTAATGACTGTGAAAGGGAAACAATTTGAGTAGATTCAAGACGTCACGCAGCCACAGCGGCACAACTAAGGACACTCATCAAGGAGGCCTTCAGCAAGTATCAAGAGGAAGAGCACATGCGTTTAAAGGAAGGGGGTATTTTGAAGGGCATGGATGGCAATGTGTCTCTCACTGTAATAAATCTTTTTAAAGCTTAAATATTCACTATACATTTCAGTCACACCTACTGATATTGAAATTTAGACAGAAAGTATAATAAAGTGTAATAATTACATTGAAATTATTTGCAAGTGTGTTTGAAGTTTATAAATGCAATCCCTTTAAAATATAATTATTATAATTTAATGTAATCAAGCATATGTTGAAAATGTCTGTTTTTATGCCCTTACATCTTTTGTAGAAAGAATAACTTGTGTGACCTATTAAACTATCATGACATAGAGTTAATTTGGTTTTTCCAGGACTAACCAAATCCCAAGCCTTACAGAAAAGAGCACGTATGCCTTCAACTTACTTCACATTGTAATAAAATCAGCAGAACATATAGTTTTAATAAGTTTATTGGGATAAAATTCACATATTATACAGTTTATTGGATTTTTTATATATTCACAAATAATGTGTAACACTCACCACAGTCTTTAGAACAATTTCATCACCTCAAAAAGAAACTTTCCACCGTTTAGCTATGACTTCTCTAGTCCTCACCCCCCTGGATCTAAACAAACACCAGCGTACTTACACCTCCAAGGGTCTCCCTTTTCTGAACATTTTGTAAAAAATGGAATTATAGATTATGTGGTCTTTTTGTGACTGGCTTATCCATGTTGCAACATGTATCAGTGCTTCATTTCTTTTATGGTCGAATAATATTTCATTGCATGGATCAGTGATGCTTTATTTATCAATCAATGCACATTTAGGTTGTTCCTATCTTTTGGTTGTTATGAATAATGCTGTGGTGAGTATTCAAGTATGATTTTTTATGTGGACATATAATTTGACTTCTCAAGGAGCAGAATCACTAGGTGAAAGAGTAACTATTTATTTGTGGATGAGCCAAACTGTTTTCCTAATTGGCTGTACCAATGTAATTCAAAAACAGTCAAAAAGCTGGGCAGCAAACAAAGTAAGTAAAGGATAAAGGTCATCAAGAAAAACATACAGGTTAGACTATGATTGGTGGTTAAAATTTTAGATGAAATGAGGTCATTTCCTCTGTGAGCTGAATTACACTATCTCATTTTAGAGACAAAACAAAACCCAAAAGACAGTAAGACAGCAGAGTTTTTTTTTATCAGCACAAAAAAACTTAGATTCACAAAGGTTAGACAACATGGCCAAGATTTCAAGGCAAGTAACAGATGAAGCTGGAATTTACATTCACATTACCCTGGCTTTAAAGTCCATATTGTTTTCACTATTTCACTTTTTCACAACTGTGTGTTTTGCTAGAAGAGTTCATTCCTTAAAACGTAAGTACAATGTATTTCAGACAAAACTAATAATAAACATATTGCTTTCACTATCCTCAACCAGTAGTCCCTGCTGATAATATGAACACATTCAAAAAGATTTTGAGCCAATTCATGCATAAATATATCACAAATATGGCAGAGAATAGCCATTCTTTCCTACTGTCTCTCAGAGCCTTTTCTGGAGCAGAATATTACATATTGCAGTTGGGAAATTTCTACACTGTAGCAATCTATTTTTTAAAAAAAAGAACTTTCTTGTATGAATGACACATTGGCATTTAGATAGGTTTATAATTTTGGATCCTATTCTACTTTTTTGATAAGCATTTCCTTACAAGCTAGAAATAATCTGCTTAAGAAGAAAAAGTATTACAGTTTTTATGTAGAAATTCTCCTTTAACATTAGTCAAGTTTTCTGACATATGTACGTACTGCTGATACCTGTTTCCAAGGGTATTCCTCTTAGCATTATAGATCCATTCAATAAAATGAAAACACTGATTCAGCATAACAACTGAGGTCATAATGAGATAAGTGCTCTGAAGACAAGGTGCCACTGCCGTTCATTACCTCAGATTGACATGAAATTCACAGTTTTGTTAGTCATCTTTATTTTTTCCACATTCCCCTAATTGTCTTAATAATACAAACAACTAAACCTTTTCCTTGCTCTTCATCATTTCACTACTCCTTAGCTTAGCTTTTACCTCTGTGTTGTTTACAGTTCAATATTCAGTGAGTACTTTACCCATTGAAATAAACCCTGAAAGTACAGGAAAATGAACAAGGATCATCTTTCAGTGAGCTGCTCTGTGGGTATCACTCAAACTGAGGCCTGTGTAGAATGTTCACTGACCTCCATTTAACCTGGATCTCTCTAAATCCCTACCTGAGGAAACTTATGAGGACATAGTCCCATTCTACGCATATTTATTTATCAAGTTCATACTGCACTGCTTATACTGCTATTGTACAAACATCATCAACATGCATGAAATATAAATAAAGGGAAATCCTTTAAAATGAAATCAACATTTCAGATGACTTTAAAGATGTTTCAAGGTGTGGAGCATCTTTGCTATCTCTAGAAACCTAAAAACTAATCACATTTAAATGAGAAATGTAATTGAATAGATTTAAAGATTTCTTGATTTGATATGTGGTAATTTAGCAGCACTAGGTTCATTTTGTTTTGAGACTTGATTGTAATAGCTATTACAGCAGAAAAAGATTTTTAAAATAGCACTACCTTAGTCTGCACAATATAGCCACAAGAATTTAGGGAAAACATACATTTAGTCTGTAGCATTCCATGCCAAAATACATACATTTCAGCCAAGCAACCTCAAGGGTCTCAATTCATTCCAGAATCGACTTTAAAATCTACAGTCCAAATCTCACCTAAATAGAATCAGATTTAGGGTGAGAGTTGAAGTACCATTCAATCTGAGATAAAATTCCTTTCCAGCTGTGAAATTTTGAAACTGAACAAATTATTTCCTTCAAAATGCAGTGCTAGGCTGGGTATGGTGATACATTCCTGTAGTCCCAATTACTAGTCAGGCTGAGGCGGGAGGATCACCTGAATACAGAAGTCTGAGGTCAGCCTGAGCAGCATAGCAAGATCCATCTCAGAACAAAAGAAAGCAGAACAAAATACAGTGGTAGAACAGGAATATGCTGGGCATACCTGTTCAGAAAGGGAGAGGGAAACAAAGAAGTTGGAACAGGATAGCATGTAAGTCAAAACCTTCCTAGACAAAACTTCATTTGATCTTAAGGCTTCATATTATTATCTTTCCTGGCTTTATGAAATTTCCAAATCTTCAGGTCCTGCTTCATTTTCACTTAACAAGTTCATCTTTAGGTTATTTCTCCCTTTTTGCAGTTTACCATAAGCGGGTAGGAGGAACAAAGCCACATTGTCAACAGTTTGCTTTAAAACTCTCTTTAGCTAAATTTCTTTAGCTAAAAATCTCTTTTTTGCTTTTATCTATTTAGCAGTTTCATTGCTCACAAGTTGTGTTCAAAAAGCACCAGAACATGGACACAAATCAACCAGGTTATTTGGCAACACACTCCACTCTACTGAGTGCATATAAAATACTCTATGTCACAATACTTGAAGAACAGTGAATATATGAAAACACTGGTGTTAATTTCTCTCCTGCTTTCTTTCCTGTATCTATAAAGTTCTCCAGAGAAATAGAACCAATAGAGAAGAGGGAGAGAGATTTATTTTAAGCAAATAGCTCATAAGGTTGTAGAGTTGGCAAGCTCAGATTCTATAAGGTGGGCCAGCAGGATGGAGCCTTCCTCAGAGAATGGCTAGTAGCATAGTCTTGAGTTCAAAGGCACTCCAGTGGCAGAATTCCTTCTTCTTTGGGGATATTTTTATTTCTTCTTAAGGTCTTTTATTTCTTAGATGAGGCCCACCCACATTATGGGAGATACTCTGCTTTACTCAAAGCTGACAGATCTAAATGTTAATCATATTTAAATATTATCTTCCCACCTACATCTGCACTAGAATTTCATCAAACATTTAGTCACCATAACCTGCCCTAGTTGATAATGAAATGAGCCCTCACATTCCCTCACATGGTGGACCCTCTTGAGCATATTTGTGGTACCTCTCACTGCAGCTCAGAGAGCTTTGGGGGCTACCTGAGGAGGGCCTTCATGATTCAACAGTGTGGGGGGTAACTCTCAATAATGTGTACCTGTATGAGTTTGATGGGACGAGTCAGTCCATGAGTGGAGAGACAATTATGTTCTGAGTTCTTGTTCTTGGCCCTGAGATTATACTAGTGATTAAAAGAGAAGAAATTTCACAGAACTAACTTTCCAGTGGGTACAATTAAAAAAATACACATCCACAGAAAAAAATCAATACCGTTCCACAAAGCAGGAAGAAACTAATCAGCAGAAAGGTGGCATTGGAGCCAGACCTTGAAGAAGAGATAAATTATTAACAAGTGCGTGGGAAAGTGTTGTTTAAAGTACAAATTGGAGATTTAATAAATGTTATTGAGTTACTTTCTAAGGAACAACAGTAACAAAAATTATCTCTTTTTGCAATTAATTCATAAAAATAAAAATGCATTATTGTGTTCCTTTTAAAACTGTGCTAACCTTATATTTTCTTGCTTTCTTTTAATAGTATAAGTATTTAATTTTTAACATGATACTAATAGATATTCTTATTTAAAATGCTCTCTTAGCAGTTCTGTATTTAAATATGGCTAATAAAAATTTGAAATTGATAAGTCCTAGAAAACAAGAATAAATATTCAAGAACTTTCTGACAAAAATGGAAAAATATTCTATATCAAAAATTTCCCAAACGAGTTGATATCTTAATAAAAATTTCTGTAACAGATCTTTCATTCTGCCTTCATTTTACAGTAATATTTGTGTTCACATAGTTATATACCCTACCACCTTGAACAAATAATGTCTTTGAGCAGAAGTTTCCTGTTGCTCTCCTAGCACCCTTTTTTTTTATTTTAAAGACAAAAGAATGGAGGCATATAGACCAGAATTACATACCGTATTACATGATGTTATCTTCACCTTTGTTGCTCAGTTATACAGATGATGGCTCTTTTGATTAAACAATTTTCTCCACCCTCATCCCCGTTGTTCTACCACCCCATCAATCATCTTCCCTCTGATAATAACTGTACTTTTGAGTTTATTTACTCCCTCAGGCTCTCACTTTGTGAAGAGACATGGCTGCTTAAATTATACTGTAACAAATACGGGTGTGCACAAATTACTATGGTGGATGGAAAAGCACCCATGCTCAAAGACAGCAGACAGGGATGGAACCAGGTTTGCTATGATTGAGACCCACTGACAAGCCCTCAAAGCCATTGGGGGTCTGGTCAATTTGGCGGGGTTACCCAGCAAACCACCAGGCTTCACCTCAATACAGCATGTCCAGTGGCTCAGTCTAGTCCTCAGGGTCACCCTGGTGGACTGCCGGGCTCTGCCCTGGCATGGTGCTGCCAGAGGCCCAGTGGAATCCATGGGGTTGCCGCCAGTGGACCTCCATGCTGTGCCCCTTTGCCGTGCTGCCGGGGGCCCTGTCAAGTCCACGGGGCTGCCCCCAGCAGACCTCCAGGCTGCATTCTGTTGCTGAGCTGCTGGGGACCCACTTGACTCCACAGGATCACCCCCAGCAAACTGCCAGGCTCCACCCTATCACTGCACTACTGGAGACCCAGTCCAGGTCCTCAGGGTTTTGATGTAGTCTGGAAGAAGCACCCTCCCCCTGAGGCTACTGAGCTCCACATGAAGACCCCCAGGCACCCCACATAGGCCACTAGTGTCTCCCTACAGGCAGCCTATGACTCTTTGGAGGCTAACCCCACCTTCACCCTAGTTCCAGGTCTTCACTTCCTCCCATCTCTCAATCTCCAGGGTTGCCACTCCCCACCCCTTGCAGCTGGGCATTGGGCGCACTTATGATGCTGGGCACAAGTGGCATGAGGTCTCCCCCACCCATGCTTACTGTGGTAGTCCAGGGTGTGTACTAAGTTTATTAATTCTAGGAGAGAATTGGAGGATTTTCTTGGGTCTGCTGTGTAGAGTATGTTGTTGTCTCTTGGACTCCAGGACTGCTGCTTTTTGTGTAATTTCTCAGTATGGGTTCATACAAGGTTCATATATGCAAACAGTATGAAGTTCCTCTTGGTGCTCATGGGGTCTCCCCTGTGGACTACCAGGCTCCACCCCATCAAGGCGCTCTCAGGGCCTGGTCCAAGGTGCTCCCAGAGGCCTGTTCTGGTCCCCAGGTTCACTCCCATGGACTGCAGGTTCTGCCCCATCACCACGCCCCCGGAGACCTGATCCAGGTCCTCTGGGTTTTTATGTAGTCCAGAGGGTGCTCTCCTCCCACCTCAGGCTGCTGAGCTCCCTTTCAGGATCCCCAGGGTCCTCTCCTAGGCCCCCAGTGTCTCCCTGCAGCCCACCCATGACTCCCTGTAGGCTGTCCCCACCCCACCATAGCACCGGGTCTGCATTCCAGCTCCAGGTCTTCCCCTCATCTCACTTCCTGATCCCCGGTGCTGTCTCTCCCCTCCTCCCTCAGCTGGGCACTGGGCACACCCACAATGCTGAGCACAAGTGGCATATGTTCTCCCCCATCCATGTTCACTGAGGTAGACCAGGATATGCACTATGTTTAGTTATTAGTTCCAGGAGAGAATTGGAGGATTTTCTCAGGTTTTCTGTGTAGAGTATGTTGTCTCCTGGACTCCAGGGCTGCCACTTTTCATGTAGTTTGTTGCTATGGGTTCACACAGGGATCACATATGCAAGCAGTATGAAGTCCCTCCTGGTGCTCATATTGACAGTTAAGGGTGAGTCCTGAAGCCCATGGACTCATCCCATTGCTGACGGGAACAGGTGGTGAGTGTGCAGGTCACCCAGACTCAAGGTGCTGAGAGGGAGTTCGGGGTGGGAGCTGAAGCCCAGTAACTCAGTTCGTGCTTCCTACTTGGTATTGGAGTGAGAAGGTGTGGGGCTGTGTGATCCATTTCAGTGTGCAGTTCCCTCTTACTGTTATGCTCCAGTTCCCATTTGTTCCTTGGCTGGATCCCTGGGAATTGCTGTGGCCCTGGGGTTGCTGCCACTGCTCTCTGCTGCTCTCTGCTGGTAGTTGCTCATACAGTGGAGAGATACGGGACCACAGCCTCAGAGCAGATGTAGAGCTGGGTGTGTTGAGCTGCGTACTGGTTGCTTTGACTCTGCCTTGTCTTATGTTGCTACATTCCAGTGTCTGGGTGGTGACCCTCTGGTAGGATCCCTCCCCACTGCCCATCTGGTGGCCACCTTCCCAGTTGTTTTTCTTAGCGAAGTTTTAAAATGTTCTCTGTGAGGGTTTGAATCCTTATTTCGAATCCTTTGATGCTGAGCATAAGTAGTGTGAGGTCTCCCCAACTCATGCTCATTGTGGTGTTTGTAGGTATGTACTAATTTTATTTATTAGATTTGGGAGACAACTGGAGCAGTTTCTCAGGTCTTAGAATATGTTGTCATCTCTCGATCTCTAAAACTGCTGTTTTTTTGTATATCTTGTCTCTGACCGCTCTCTCTGACTCGTGGTTTTTGTTCCTTTTCTAGGTTATGCATGTAGGCTTTTGGAGGGCTGGCCTTGGGGGCACCACCGAGGGAGAAGGGGCCGTGGGGTCCGAGGCATCTCCGCAAGCCCCGCACAGCAGGGCCGCATGGTCCCACAGGGTCTGCGGCAGCTCCCCGCCCCCTGGGTGTCCCCACGTGGTTTATGGCGTCTTCGCCCATGCACCACAGCATGTCCATGCTTAGCAGCATCTGTTTCCACACCCCACAGAGGGACCGTGCCCAGCTGTGCTCCCCAGCAGGACCACGGCCAGTGATGCCTGAGCACACCCAGATGGCGGCTTTATAAACTGCACTAGCTCAGTGTCCATCCAGTGGCAGCTTTGGATGATGTAGCTGGGCTGTGCCCCAGGCGACTCTGGGGAACTGGCTCCAGTATCGGGCCCTCCCCTGCCCAGTGGTGGCTTTGTATGCAGGTGGCTGGGCAGTTCCAACCCTGCCCTGCAACTGACACTGCCCAAGATTGACTCCATGTTGCTGGACTGCATTTCCCGGTTTGCACTGGCAAGCAAGGAGTGGTCTCTAGTCCAAAGTGGGGGGTGCCGAGGAGCCTCTGGGCATCTGGATGCACTGAGGGAGCCAGCAAAGGCGAGGCACCTGGGGCCGGCTGGCTCTAGGCAGAATGTTGCTACACTGACACAGTCTGTGTAAAAGACTATGACCCTTCAACCGCCACTAACTTCGTTCTTGGAGTCAGTGCCCTAAGTTCTCCACAGCACTTACTGTTGCTACTCCTTCTCCAGCCTCTGCCTCCATTCTGGTTTTGGTCCATCCCGTGGATCCAATTGTGCCATTGTAGCCACCCGAGTCGGTTCTCTGGGAGGAGTGCTATTTGCTCTTGGTATAATTCAGTTGTGGGGAGGCAAACCTTCCAGAGGGTTTTTCTCTGCTGCCATCCCGGTCGCCATCTTCCTGGAAGTCCTGCACCCCTTTTACTCTATCAGCATCTCAAAATAGCTAGACTTGATAAATACCCTAAATTTTGAAGTTTTAGGGTTTGGAGTAGGAATTATAAAAAAAAATCCAATACAGACAAATAAAGTCTACAATCAGAGGCAAGCCAAGAATACAGGTAAATATTGATGGTTTCAGTATTGTAAGCTTTTGTGTTCTATACATTAGAACAGAAGACATTGTGCAGCTCCACATCTATTTTTAGTTTTGAAAGCAGTTTACCTTTAGTTAAAAGTAGATGTGATGATTATCAATTATTTTTCCTGAGAGATTAATGTGACATAATACACATGGACAGAGGAAATACCAAGCCATCTCAGTACAATGAATTTTTATCAGATTATCCAAACATGGTGTCTAGTACTTCAGAACTTGTTAACAAAACAACATAAAATCTGATGATTTTTTTTCCTTCACATAACACATTATCAGTTCTTGCCTTACTCTGCCTTTAATATTATTTGTAAAAGTGATAGATGTTTGCGGTTGTTCTCATTACATCTCTGACACCAAATGTTCTCGGTCAAGGACAGATCATCCCACAAAGGATATGGCAATTGGCAAGTCCCCAAAGGACAAGATGTTTGATGGAAAAGCGGGAGAAGTGAGGTGAGGTCTCAAACTGCCCAGCACTCAGTCCTGAGGTATTTTTGTCTGTTACTCCAGTTCAACTCTTACCCCATGCTCTCTGTCACTAAATACCTTGTAACCAAGGATCGCAAGCACTGGGGAACTTTAGACAGTGCTGTCAGTATTCTCTTTGACTGATGGTCTATTTTTCCTCTTTTCTTTTTTTATTGGTTCATTCTAGATATACAGAATGATAACACTCATCATGG